>JARVGQ010000759.1:30941822-30963939 GCA_031762355.1 Hypsolebias martinsi | reverse complement strand
AATATAAGATGGAGCTAGGTTGTTGAGGGCTTTGTAGGTTAGAAGTAAGATTTTGAATTATATTCTGAATTTGACAGTGAGCCAGTGGAGAGAAGCTAAAACTGGAGAGTCATGGTGTATGCTTGTGTTGATGGTTTACAAAGCTGCGTTCTTAGGCATACACATTATTTTGATGTCCACTTCCACACACATCATACCCGGCTCGTTTAGTATCCACTTTGGCAGCCTCTTTGATACATTTTTTTTTTCAGCGAGGACATTTATGCTCAACAATAAATTGCAGTTCAGAACTCCATGGCAGCCCCTCCACTGTACTGTCCCTGTACTGATTTTTGTTTCCCTTAACCAGACATTTTTATTATATAGTCTACATGGTTTGGTATTTATAAATTTGTCATGAAGGGACTGCCACTGTTTCCAACAGATGGTAGGGGGCTTGTCCCTACGCTGCCTGGCCAAGGCGTTCTCTGGAGGGTTTATAGTAACGTGCCTCTGTTCTGTCTCCTCTGCACAATAATTGTTCTATCTCCTTCCATGAGTTTTTTGTTTGTCTTTAAGTTTTGCTGAAACAGTTGTAAAGGTAAGTGTATTTTCTGACTGACCTCTGCCAGCTGCTCTTCAGCAGTATGTTGCTGTCCGCCCGCATTTCTGCATAGAAGCACCTACAGCAAAGTTTTGACCTGTCGCAATAATCGATGCATTCGCCTGAGAGGAAACATTTCTGCCTGGATCTGGTGCATAGCACAAGCTGTTGTTCCAACAAAATGAACACATTTTGTCACATCTCACAGTATGAATCCACCCTGGAGTACACTTTTTAAATAAAAGTCAGATTTAAACTAGATTCTCAATTATCCGGTTTCTAGACCTGCACATTGCCTGTGATTTATTTATTTTTTTTGTCAGAGGAGATCTCTCAGGCAGGAGTCAGGATCCATCTGTAGTCCTCTTGAGATAAGTTTGAACCCTCCACAACAAAAGTCAAGTTGGTCTGAGGTGTTTTGGAGACACCCATGAAAATTCTGACTATTTCAAGAATCAAGTGGCCCTGCAACGTATTTGAGCATGTTCAAAACTGAATCAACAGGACTGCTTGCCTTTGCAACTCATTCTAGGAAAAATGAGAACCATGTGAAAGTTAGTTTTATAAACTTTAACATTTGCAAGGATGTAGATTTGAAATGAAAATAAATAAATATTGCAGCTTGGCAACCTTGTCTGGGGTCAAAGTTCAGAATCATGCGCAGACGCACTGCTATCGCTGTGAGCGGTGCAGCTACAAGCTAGCTTTACCTCCCAGGGGGCAAAATGACTGAAAAACATAACATATTTTCTCAGTGACTGGGAGGAAGAGGCGTTTCTGCAGTTGTGAAAGACAAGTGTCTGTCTCATTAGTGGCTGTGGCGACAGCAAAACAACATGGAGCGACACTTCACCAGCTAACATGTTAGTTAGCTTCACTGCTGACTGCCTCCCTGGTGGCTCACAACAGGCAGACGAATGTCAGAGATAAAGGCAGCTTTGAGCAAACGGCAGGTGTTTTTCATGAGCAATGTTCAGATGGGGAGGTCTTGAAAGAAGCATCGACGAACTATTAAAAATAACTTCTTTAAAAAGAGCAAATGGTGCAATGATGAGTTAAAACTGCTGCAGATCTGAGGATCAGCGCTAATGTCACATCAGTGTCGGTTTGTTTTTTATTTTACATCACTGAGTTCTTCTGAAGCGTTGCAAACACAAGAGTTCGTGTAAACTGGGGGAGTGGTGGTGCAAAGGTTAGAAAGGGTGGGCCTGTGATCAGAGGGGTCGCCAGTCAACCCCCGGCTCAACTCTCGGACCGACGACATCAAAATGTGGGTGGAAAAGGTGAAGCGCCACACCTGCTACTTAGCTGTGTTGGTGGAATGAGTCGTCTCGTATTCAGAAAACTTCAACTTACGATCTGTGTGTCCTTACTCGTTTAGTTCACACTCGTTATTTGTAGGCAGGTCAGTCATGTGTCTCAGAGCAACAGCTAGCAGCGTGAGGTTCAGCGTGCACGTTTGTTATTCTGCCAGGTGTCACAGTCCAAACGGACCCATGATGTTTATGTGAAACACTAAATTTCTAATTGTGTGTCTTGAAACTTTTTTAGTGTGGAGTTGGAGTGTATAAGTCAGATACCAGAAACCTTCAGGTTCTGTAGGTTTTAGTCAGACTCAGAAGATTAAACTTTTTAAAAACCACTCCAAAAGAAAACTATTCAAGATGAACATGAGCAAAACTGAATACATTGAAGAGTTGTGGATATATTGTCCCAAGTGTTAAACATTGTGTTGCCTGTGAACATGTCCCTAATTTGTCTTCTTCTGCGCTCGTTTGTTTCTGTTTCAGCTGCTGGACCTGTGTATGCTGGATGTGAGGTGCCTCGAGTTTTCAAACGGCATTCTTGCCGCTTCTGCATTATTTCACTTTTCCTCTTTGGAGCTGGTGGAAAATGTCTCGGGTAAAAACATATTCTGTCTTTTTTTTTTTTCCCTTGGATGATTTTAATCAAAATATTTGGATTTGTTTACTAATCAAATTCATATTCATTGCAAAACTTACACAACAAGGATTTTTGTCTTGGTGATTTGGGGAGGTCTAATACAAAGCAAGACTTCCTGTTTAGCAGCGTGTTGAGCTGAAAGTCTAGTTTTCAGTATCAGGATTTATTTGAGCGTAACCAGATTATCATGGTAACAAGAAATTTAACTCGTATGAGCTTAGTGGTAAACCTACAGTAGTTCACAACATTAAACACACAAAACAACCAATGTTGCACAAAACTGTCACAGAAAATATGCAAATGTATTGACTCAGCTCATAGTTTTGAGAGCAGGATTACAGAAGCAGTTTCAGTGAAGCATACTTTGCACAAACAAAAACCCAAAGGAAAGCAATACTTAAAATGGCTGGATTTATAGTTTCCAGTAGTTCCACTAGAGAACTGTGCAGTATTTGTTCACCTTTATTTTACCAGGCTGAGATCACAGATTTCTTTTGTAACGGAGGCCTGGGCCTTAACGGAGGCCTGGGCCTTAAGGCAGCCTAACATTCATGTGTTTAGACTGGGAAGAATGTTGTTTGTCATGTGCAGGTTAACACAAGGTAAACCGTGCAATGAAATGTTCACAGGATGAGAAGAACTGATTAGACTTGCTACAATCAACAACAACAACAAAAAAAAAAAAACAGTATTTCTTGCATGCAATAAGGGTGCAAAATAAAGTACCAAAAAGTGAAAATGAAATGATAATATTGACAAGGGCTAAAAGAAATGTAGTAAACAACAAGATGATAGAATATAATGGTGCAAGTAGGATGAATTCATGTAAATATTTCACAGGTGTTAAATGCACATGATGTATGTTGCACATAACTAACATAAACTACACAGGTTGTGTGACAGGTTATTGCACAGGTCGTGAGAGACGTTGAGATGAATTGAATTATGATAAGGTAGTGACTAACATGATACAGCCACATAGTGCAGCAGCAATAAACATATTAGGAAACAAGTACCTGGGGAGAACATGCAAACTCCACACAGAAAGACCCCATGTCCAAACCGGGGATTGAACCCAGGACCTTCTTGCTGTGAGGCAACAATGCTAACCACTAAGCCACGTTTAAAAGTATGTAATCTAAAGGCAAAACTAAATGTCTTAAAACTGACTGTAATTACTTTTTAAAAATGTTTTTATGTGACAACAGCCAGAGCTTAGGGTTTGTATCAACATGCCTTGATGAATAAAAATAATCCCTTTTACACGTAATCCCAGTAAAGCTGTTCCTCCCTATGTGTTGCTGCCTTACGCCATAAATCATCACTTCATTCTCCCCCTCTTTGCAGCCTTGAAGAGGGTCGAGGTGGAGGAGTGTGTGCGGTGGATGGTGCCGTTTGCCATGGCGTTGCGAGAAGTCGGTGGGTCGTGTATGAAAACGTTTGCGGGGATCGCAGCTGAAGACATGCACAACATCCAGAGCCACGCCCCCTACCTCGCATGGCTGGTGAGCTTTTCTGAGAAGAACTAAAAAGAAACGAGTATTTTTCAAATTCACTTTATTTAAAATTCAGTCTTTAAAAGAGTACACTGAGCTGGAAGAATGTTTAAACTGGGGGAAAAAGAAGTTTAATGGTAAATGTTAAAGTTGTTTTCAACTAGGGAAGGACACACTTCAAGTAAAAATCTTCAGTTATTACTCACAGAAACAAAACCAGCCTCAGCTGCTTGTTCTCTATGTTTGTACATTATGAATAAAAGTGTCAAAACAACAAACTCTTTGTGACAATGCTCAAAACCATAAACTGATCCTAACTGAAACATTATAACATGACTAATATTAATATTAAATATTCATGATTAATATTAAGATATTAAAACACATCTAGAGGAAAATGCTTGCGTGAATTAATGATTCATTATGTTTATAACAAAGACTAATGTTGGTAAACTTTTAATGATTTTTTAAAAATTTATTTTTCCCAGGAAAAAAAAAAAACAACCACTAAGTAATACAAAGTATTTCTAACTTTGTATAAAAATAATAACCATATCCACATGGTTTGGATGAGGACTTGCGGTTTTATTTATAAGTTCTAATTTTGTATTTGCATATAATTGTATTTGACCAGATGTTTCTAGTAGGGGACATTTGTTTGTTTTTCACCGTCCAGTAGACCAGTGTGGACCAGTGTGGTTTGTATCAGGAGAACCAGACAAGTTATACATTCGTCACAGGAGAACACCGCTCTCCTACAAGGGTGCACTTTAAAAAAAATTTGATTTGGGTTACTGCTACAACAGAAAAGGTGTGGAGGAAGTTGGTAAAGCACTCCACATCAAAGCAAAGCAGGAAGTGATAGTTCAGATGACCTGCTTGAAGAAGCTTGAAGACGTTCAAACGAGCTGTGGTGAGAACGTTCCCTTCCCCATTTCTCCACAGCATAAATGGAGAGGAGAGGTTTGCAGGCTTTGAAATGCTCTGACATTTACCAGACACTGTTCAGTACATGACCAAGTTTTTATATCCATGCTTATTATTAAAATGATTATTATAATTATTATTAAAATTTAGAAGCACTTTGGCAAACGTGGTGCAGCACCACCACCTTGGGGAGAGAGAATCTTTTCATATTGAGTCACCTAAACCAGTGGTTCTCAAACTGGGGTTCCCAGACTCACGGGGGTCTGCTACCTGGTGCTTGGAGGTTCTCCACCCCCCCCCCATTTTTTTCCCAACAAGCATGTAAATGTTTTAAGAACTCATTGAAATACACTAAAATGCAGGAAATCACATCTACTTTATTCAAAATTTTCTGGGGGAGGACTCTCAGACCTCCTCGCAAACCCTCCCCCCTGCCAACCCACCCACTATTTGCGTTCCAGCATCGATCGATTTACAAATGAAGCCCTGTTACTTGAGATTCTGTTCAGGTTTATGTAAAGAGTTTTCTGTAATAATTTGAAGAAGTGGGCATATATTTATGTTCATTAAGTGAACAGGTGAAGTTTTAAAGTGATTTTTGATGCTGTTCATTTTATCAAAACTTCTCAAAAAGGGAGTGGTGGTGCAGCGGTTACAGAAGGTGGGCCTGTGATCAGAAGATCAACTCCTGGTACTAACGACATCAAAATGTGGGTGGTATAGTTGAAACACCCACACCTGCCTCCACCTTTATTTGCCCCACTCTAGGTCCTTGAGCAAGGCCCTTAACCCCCACCATCTGCTCCCCCAGGCAGCCTAGATATCAGCTCTCTGCTCCACACAGAGGGCTGTGGTAGCTCAGTGGTCTGTGGTTGCATCAGGAAGGGCATCCGGCATAAAAATAATTCCCACGTCTTCGTGCGACTTGGTTCGCTGTGGCGACCCCTGATGAAGGGAGCAGCAGAAAGAGGGAAAAAATCTCAAAACTCTACTTTTTAGAAGTTTAAATTAAAAATGTTAAGTGTGTCTTGAATAAAACATACTCCATGTTTAAAAGTATAAAAATTGTACTAACACTATATAAGAACAGGTCTTAAGTATTTATGTTACGCAAATATTTCCAATGCATTAAAGAGACAAATTACAGTAGTCTGTCACTACTTCGCGGTTTGTTTTTCGCAGACTCTCTCTCTGTCGTGGTTGTTCAAAGTAAGCTTGGACATGGCACACAGTGGCTGACTGGATGAATTGCACGATCGGCATGGATTTTTTATTTAAAAACATTTTAAATGATTTATCACCTGTGTGCAGCCCACAGCTGTGGGAGAAGCTTCCTCCTGCAGCTGATCAGCTGATCTCTGTGCAGAACGGAGAAGTGGGCGTGGCCGAGAGTGCAGCCGGAGGCAGAGAGCTGATTTCATGACATCCTGTGCTCTTTTAGCGGGGCTTCGGGGTACAGATCCCCCACGATAAACGAGGGACCACTGTATTTAATAAACATGAGGGTTATGAGGGAAGTCCTTGAACTCAAAAAGTTGAAGAACCTCTGAGCTAATCTACTTAAATTTGTATACATTTAAGAGCTGTTTGAATATTATTGCCCATCCCTACTTTGAATACATGTTATTTGTGGTAAAAAGCTGATTTAACTTTCAGCTGATGGTTCACTTTGTTTGTCTGTGTGTAGGATAAGGCCTACTCTTACCAAGATGTGGACTTGGAGCATCACAGCAACTGTCCTGTTCCCTCCAGTGTCCTGACTCCTCCTCGAAGCAGTGAGAAAACTGAAGACTTGGTTCAAGTGGAAGCTGCAGTGCTGAAAATTGTACCGAGGATGTGTCTGCCATCCCCCCAACCCCATCTGCCAGAGTAAACGGAGGCAAATCCCAGGCAGATTTGCAACTTATAACTGTAAATGGGAAAAAAAAGGAAAGTTTGCCTCCGCGGTGCATAGTAAGAATTTCTGGTGAGGAAAATATGGAAAACAATATTTTCTCCTATTTTTTTCCCAAGTGATGCTGATTTCCTGTCTCGTGATACTTTTCAGTGTCTTTCTAGAAGAAGATAACTCTGACTTTGGTTAAGCTTGCCAACCACTGATGGTTCAAAAGGTTTTATGCTGTCCCTTCTGAAAATGGTGCTCAACCCTGTGTTCTGCAAACAAATGGCTGACGAAGCCTAGACAAGTTTTTATATTTAGTTTTTTTTTTTTTTTTAACTGCATAGCACTCAGATGTTTGCATTAATTACCAAGCAGACCTTGTTTAGTGGTTGTCCTTATTTTCTATGCAGAGGGCTAACAGAGTGAGCATTTTACTTTTTTGTACGTGACTGTGGGTTTGTGTGCCAGTGTTTTAATAATTGTATTTTTGTAATCTATTAACGGTCTCATGTGCCCAATAACCATTTATAGGGTCAGATTTGGCTCTATGTGCTGCTATGAAGTGGGTGTTGCATGATGGGAAATATTTGTGTGCAAGAAATGATATACACTTTTTTTTTTGTCCTCTTGTTGCGTTTTTCTTCAGAACCAGTAGCTTGGCTACCTGAAAGGACACGAGAACCAGCCAAGCTTTAAAAGCTAGAACATTGATTGTATTTAACTTTTTATTTTTATCACAACTTGCAGTTTATTTTCTCTACATCAAAATGTAAGAATTTTTCTTTTTTTTAATAAAATGCTGCTACATGATTTCCAAGAAAGGTTTTGAAAATGGTTTTGTTTGTGTGTTTTTGGTCGTGTTTTTTTTTTTTTTTTTGGTCATCATTTTCCAATATTTGGTACTACAGTATATTGCTAGGGGTTTACCCCACTAGGTGTCAGTGTTATCTTTTCCAACTGAATTTTCTAAGTCTTGATGTAATCTGTAAATAGAAACAGGCCTTAAATATCAGTTCAGTCTTCATTGCCTCCTTTTAAAAGAGGTATTTGATTTTGCTTCACATCTTTTGTGATCACATCTGTATTGACTGAATAAAGAGAGCTCAGGTTGCATTTAGGTTCAGCATGACGTTAAGGTTCTTCTTAATGTTTTCTCATGAAAAATGTCTGCATGCGCTGCCAAGAAGTGATTTAGTTTAGATGCTGTTTGTCCACTCAGGAACCACACACACCCACCTGTATTTTTCATTTTCAGCACTAGGCTTGCCAAATGTACAATAATTACTATTTGCTTCTCTAATGCGCTGCGACTCCCAGCTCAAACCATAAGCTGGCATCTGCTCTGCTCCGTTCTTTCGTTTTATTCAAGAACAAGTTTCTTAAAAAGCAAGTTCCTCTTTCAACAGTTGCAACATAAATTTAGAGGAGTTGCCTGACTCATGAAGTTGATTTTAATATGCTTAACAAATGCTTAAATGCATTGGATTTAACACTCCTAAAAAAGTAATATGCATCTCTCAGGGTTTCATATTTTTCTGTACCCTTTTTCATGGTGTAATTTGATTATTTTAAGACTGCTGGAACAAAAGCAGAGTAAATCATGTGGTCTTATGTTTAACAGGAAGTCATTTTATCCACCAGTCCCCTAACAGTCTTCAAGAGGATTCTGCCGTCAGACTGAGTGTCCCAGAGAATGCCCCATGACTTCAGTCCAACGTAACGGCTATACTATAAGAAAAACTTTGGTTTTCTACATTAAGATTCTAAAAAGCACCAGTATGCACATATTTAAAATGTGAAGGATCACAAACCAAAAAGGTTCCTCTTGTAAATCACCTTTATCAAGGAACAGAACCAGTTCTGCCGTCAAGCGTTGGAGTTGAGTAAGCTCAGGAACTAAACAGCCGCCACACTGGGATTCTTGTTAACCACCAGCATAGATCTAAACTTTTTGGGGTCTCCAGTGGTTGGTTTCCTCTCAGCGTGTTCTAAATGCCAGCCGTGTTTGCTCTCGCTAAGCGGAGTTAGAACCAGGACAGACCTCCCTCAGGGCCTTGCCACCATCCCATGTAAACAACTTGCTCCAGTGTATATTAGACACTTTGATGTTAGCAGCTGACTTAGTTTCTGTTCTCTTACTCTTAAATATTTAATTGACGAAGGCACATTTACATCAGAGGAGGGGGATATTGACAATAACAAGGGCTTTGTTTGCAGCGTTTGCACGAGTTTTCAGTTTCCTACAAGGTTCAAAGTTTTTCAGGGTCGTTGGAAAATAAAAGGCGACCATAAAACTCTTTATATCATTTAAACTCAAAAGACTGGCCCTTCTTATGAAGATGTTTGTCTTTCTGATGTTCAGGTTAAAATGAGTGTTTGGCTCCCCCTGGTGGTGAGTTTTACAAGGGACTGCTTTATCGTTTCTTATTTTGATGGGACTGGTCAAAGCTGAGCTCATCAAATGAAACCAACATTTATCAAAGTAATGCATTCACCCTGCTGCCTTGCATGTCAAAGTTTAGCTAAAGTAAAAAAAAAAAAAAAAAAAAGTAAAAAAAAAAATCTTGCTCTGAGTGTGTTCAGGATGACCAAACCCAAGCTCAATATCTGTAAAAATTACTTCATTGTTGCCAATTTTTGTGAGTTGTCTTGAATAGGGGTGACTCTATAAGTTAAAATTTATAGTTTCATTTGACACCCCCCCCACCCCCCCAGACACACACACACCTCTTGACTCAGTTTAAACTTTTCCATATAAAGTGCCTTGTTAAATTTGTGCATTTCTCTGTTCAGCCATATTGTGCTGAACTTGGTGTCTGTGCTACATCTTCTTTCTAATAGCTGTAGCTTAGTCAGCTGTCCTGGCCAGTGAGCACATCCTGATTATTATTTTTATTTTTTGGTCGGGAAATTGTGTGCATTTTGTCTTTTATTTCCATCTGATAGAAATTTCACTTGTCATCTAAGCACATCGGGCACACAGTCACATCTATTTCACTGAGATCAAACCTAAAAACATTTGGTTTAACACAGCTTTCCACTTACCTTGAAAGTCAGAATTTGAATCTGAGCTCGCATCCAATTTCATTGAGTTCTTGTGGCTAGTTCAAAAATGAGCAGTGCAAGCAGTGCATGCATTCAAGCCTTGCAGCACCATTGTTATTAATTGAAGTACGTATTGCAACTTTTTTAATAAATATTGGCAAAAATCCAAACAAATAGTTCATTCCTGTAGTTATTGCAACTTTTCCTGCACCATATTGGAGTTTGAGATCTGAGTCAATCAGGAAACAGAATTTCCATGTCAAAATTTGAGCTTGGGGTTGTTCTTGAGTTGGTTTTGTGTGTGTGTTTTTTAACTTGAACCTCAGAAATGTCATCTTTTGATTACAGATGGAATGCATGATGATCCAAATGCTTTGTGGCACAATTATCATACAGAGTTTCTATTATTGTTATTTCATCTTTAATCATTCATCCTTCAAACCACAGTATGACTTGAAAGTAGGGGTGCGGCCCCGATTTCCTTAATTTGGGTGACTGATGATCGGCTGATACATGAGAAACCAATTTTACTGATTTTTAAAATTTATTATTATTTTTTTTTATTTTTGGGTTTGTTTGTTTTGTAGTTTTAACAACAATTGTCTAAACTTCATTTATATTTCAGAGCACTACCTCATGGCCACTTAAAACAAGTTTGTATCATTTCTAGGAAATTGTTCAAGGGTATGTTTTTCAATAAAATGATATTGGAAAATTGAAGTGCATTGTGACCTTATAAACCTGACGGTGTCACTTATAAAACAAAATTTGTATCAGCCAAAATCAAAATCGGCAGGTCAGACTTTTTAGAAATCGGTGATTGGCCAGAAAACCACAATCGGTGCACCCCTACTCAAGAGTGTGTCAAGCAAGAGTCAGTCGTTTTGGTGCTGCTTAGCTCATTGTTTGCATTTAAAATTTTTTAAAATAGCCTCTTTTTTAATGTGCATAGAAAATCTAATGTTTTTTGAAAAAAAAAAAAAAAAAAAAAAAAAAGGACAAACGAAGGTTTAATGGGAAATAAACATAACATTTAATGATCAAGTTCATGTCAGACATTTAAAAAAATTGCTGCAAGCATTATTCTGACTTCACTGATGTCTGCAACAGGTTGTTTTTAGGTCTTGCTGTATTCAGACTTGTGAGCCTGAAGAGAAAATTATTTTCCTTCAACAAAACCTGTTTAACCCTCCTGCTGACCATGGGTCAAAATGACCCCCGAGGCCTCAGTCTTACCACTGAGACCTCAGTGGTCATTTTGGAGGGTTATTTTTAAGTTTTCTGGGGTAATTGAACGCCATGAACAGTGGGGGCAAAAAACGGTATATAAGTCGCTTCAGACTATAAGTCTCAGGACTGGCCAAACAGTGAAAAAAATTTGACTTATAGTCTGGAAAATACAGTAATTATATCAGTCACAAACTGACTTTTTTTTTTTTTAATGATAAAAATTTGTTCCACACCAGATCTAGCATATAACAGCCCTAATAACACAGTTCTTCTCTTTGTTTGGTGCAGATTACAAAATTGATGCTAAATCTAATTAAACTTTTTCCAATTATTAATTTTCACCAGATTAGATCCAAATTCTTAGATAGAAAAGTTTGACACTAGTTAAATATCAATAGGCTTTGTGTAAAACTAAGTGGAGGACCTGAAATGTTAGAAAGGAGACAATACTGTACTGTACAGTCAATTTTGAGATGTGAAATTTTAACTATTTGGACCAGAACCAGGCTGTGCAGCTGAGAGTATGAAATGATATCACTCTGTCCTGTTAAAAGTGTTTTTCCTGCGTCCAGCTATATTTCTACAGCTCCAGGCTGACAACGTTTAAACATTAAACATAAAAATCTTTTTTATTATCACAAGTAAATATCTGAGAAATAATTCTTCTAGATTAGTGTGAATTAGATGGAAATTAAGGCAGTTTTTCATGGGGCTTTGCAAGCATTTTTACAAATATCTTAAAATCCCTTATTTAGCAGAAGAAGAGTATGGAAACTATTTATTGTATGAGGTCTTTGCTGGTCTTAGTAATACAGAAATCACTGCCGAGTCCCATGCTGCCATTCATTGATTGATTAGTAATAATATCATTAGGGAACGAATTTAGAAACAGGGACAGCATGTCCTGGAAACAGTTCTAATTTTCATCCTCCAGCTCTCCAACAGCAGAAGAGCAATTTAATTTCAGACCTAATCTTCGTCTCAGATGCTGGCCTTTTCCAAATATTCCTTATCAGATTTTTTTCTCACTCAGGCAAAAACGAGAAGTATTGGGGAGGAAACAATCATTGTTTCCCCACCCCCACCCCCCAATAAATTAAACTTGCCCTCTAACTCGTATGATTTTGAAACAAAATCTGAAACAGCCAAGTGTTCTTCTTTTAGATCGCATATTAAAAATCTTTGTATTTGTAAATGACATGGAATAGAAAATTAGCTGCTCGTTTGTTTCCACCAGAAAGCTAATATTTTGCCAGTCTTATCATTCTAAAAATATCCCCACTTTAATCTATACAAAGCAATTTTTTTGTGCAAATATTTCCAACAGCCTGGCCTAATGAGTAATATTGACTTTTTAAAATACAGATTATCAGAATCCTCCATGTGCCGAGTTCCTTCATTACACCTTTGTCACTGTTTTGCAGAGGATTAATTAATAATTCATCCTCCACACTTCCAAAGCCTTCAGTTCCTTTTGTACTGAATAAAAACAATATTTTGCTTTACAAATTAAACGAGCTTCTCGATGCTTAACAGAGCATTATTGCACTTCTGTTGCCCGGCTTTAAGTTTATTGAGAAGGCAATACTACAATGATAAAAGCTTGATCTAATTGGCCATATTCTTGTTTAAAACATCTGTTGATTGCACCAATGTGTACTGTAGAAAGTGTTTAAACCTCAGAATAGAGAAACTGTTTGCAGCAAAGTAGAATATAAAACATTATGGACCTGTCACACATAATGGGGAGCTCACACTTTCTTGGTTAAAACCTAAAGATTTCTGATTTTTGTCAAAAAACTGAAAGAAACCCAGACGTCCTTCTCCCTAGTGCCACTTCCAGCTCGTTCTGAGTGACCCCGAGTTGTTCCCAGGCCAGTGTGTCAGTTTTCTCCTTCATCCCAAACCCAGCGGGTCAAAGCAGACGGCCACTTGTCCTGAGCCTGGTTCTGCTGGAGGTTTCTGAGGGAGTTTTTCCTTCCCACTGTTGCCTCTGTGCTTGCTTAGAATGGGGGACTGTGATGAAGTGAAGCCTGAATGCAATCTGCTGGCTCCTTAGATAAATAACCTTATTAATGAACTTTTTATGTGTGTGAATGTTTCTGTTCAGTGTCCTGAGACGACTTCTGTTGTGACTTGGCGCTACATAAATAAACAGAATTTAATTTAATTGAATCCCTCCAGCGACTTCTGGATTTTCCCAGTGACCTGCCACCAGTGGGACATGCCTGGAAAACCACTAAAGGGAGGCATCCTTGTCAGATGCCTGAACCATCTCAACCGACTCCTTTTGATGAGGAGGATGCAGGTCCAACTCACCACCAGGTGGTGATCAATTGACCGTTCTGCCCCTTTCTTCACCTTAGTGTCCATGAGGACCACAGGTCTGACGACACTTAAATCATAGATCTTTGGCCTAAGGTAGCCACATACCAAGTAATCTTAGGTCATTTTCACACCTGATAGTCCAGTAGACTCGTTTCGATTGGGGACCAAAATTCGGAACATTTGCTTACATTTTCAGGCAGTGTGGTTCACATTCACACTGCACTGAGTCAGTTGAGCCAACCTGATTGATTGTGCATTCACACCTCCCCAAACGAACCGGACTTTCTAGGCAAATGTACTAGAGCTTGATTAAAGCGGACTAAACGGGGCTGGTGTGAATGCACCCTTATGATCCCTATGCTCAAACATAGTGTTTGTTATGAACAACGTATAGCCTAGCACAGAAGTTCATTAAGCAAACACCATTTGGGTTCAGATCAGGAAGGCCATTCTTTCCAATCGCCCCCTTATAGATGACTGTCATTGCACATGGGCATTGAAGTCACCCAGTAGAACAAGGGAATCCCCAGATGGCACTCCTTTCAAGACACCATCCAGAGACGTCAGAAAGGCAGGGTAATCTGAACTGATGTTTGGTGCACAAGCACAAACAACAGTCAGAACCTTCCCTTCTGCAGCATGAGGCCACACAGAGACAACCCTCTCGTTTACCAGGGAGTACTACAACATTGAGACATTTAACCAGGAGCTTGTGAGTATCCCTACACCTGCCCAAGGCCTCTCCGTGGGAGAGTACCTCTTCTCCCTATAGGAGTTTCGTTCCAGAGGCCAAACTGTGGGTAGAGTTGAGCTCAACTGCAGCATATCTAGTAGGTACAGCTTATCTTCTCACACAAGCTCTGGCTCTTTACCCACCAGTGAGGTGACATTCCACTTCCCTAGTGCTGGTCTATGCCACCAGGTTTCGATATGGCCAGGGACCCTCCCTTGCCTGTCCCCTGACATGCACAACACCTAACCTTGACGGACCTGTGAAGGTAGCAGCTTCCTGTGTCTTTTTTCTGGGCTTGGCCCGATCGAGCCACAGGAGCCAAGGCTCAACCGTTAGGTGCTCAATGACTAGTTCCCCTCCCAGGTCTGGCTCCAGGTAGGTGCCCAATTTGCCTTTGTGAGGTTTCCTGATATACCTGTTGTCTTTTCAGCCATGTTTTGAAATGCCCTTTGTCTGACCCTTCACCCTAGCCATGGGAGACCCCACCAAAGTCTGACGCCCCTGACATCATAGCCCCCAGGATCACAGGGGTACTCAAAACCCACCACCATATTAAGGTGGTAGTTTTGCGGAGGGGAACATTGATTCACATTTTATGTATGATACTTTTCACATTGTGTTTTTTAATTCCACCGTCATGCTTGACAAAATATAAAACCATTTTAGTGGAGACTCTGTTTTGATAAACTAAACTGATTACATTATGCAACTGTTATTAACTTTAGGGTCCTTGCTAAATAAGAAAAACTACAACGTTTGTAGTATTTGTAAATCTTATAGTTGTTAAGTGAAGTAGAGGATGTGTGGACTAAACCAGATTAGTAACAGAAGCACAAGTTTGTTACATTTTTAAAGCCTTTTTAGGATTTTTATAACATCTGTTTGTGTGTCAGACACCATTTCCTGTCCATACCACACACACATACACAGACACACACATCCCTGGATCCCCTTTCCATTGTAATTCTTTTAATTAAAGCGATTTTATTCACAGGCACACAGCTGGCAACGGCGACTTTCTATTAGCCATCTGAGTGGACGCTTGGTTCGGTGGGAGGACGCGCTCTGGGGCTGCTTCCTATGGAGCACACAATGCTATTTTCATCTCCCAGCTGAGTTTGTTGTGTGTTTTGAATTTATTAATCATTGATTTTAATGTGCCGCCTCTTGACAGTGGCAGCTACCCACGCATTAATTAATTCTCGCTTCCCAGCCTTACAAAATGGCATTTAAGAAACAATGAGAGGTCGGCTGGTGTTTCCTCTGACCTATAAATGGAAGGCGTCAAAAAGCAAAATGTCAAAATTTGCTTTTATTTGTTCTTCTCTTGGCAGATTTTATTGCCTCTCTTTATTTGATAGAGCAAGATAGAAATGAGGTTATTTTAGGTCTGTTGAAATGATGTGTAAATACAGTTGTGTCACCTTTAATATTCTGCTCGTCTTTTTGGGAGGTTGCGAAATGCAATAATGTCTCTTTTGTTAGGCGTGTTTTCCTCGGTGCACCTGCTTTGCATGCAGCATCTACCAGGAGCGCTCTCAAAGGAACGGTGGGTCTTAAGTTGAGGATAAAGGTGCATTGCCATCAACAATAGGTAGTCTGTGTTTATCCTTTGAGGTCTTAAACAACTATGTGTACAAAGATTTTCCTTCTGCGAATTGGTGGAAATAGAAAAAGGGGAGATTAGATCTTAAATTAAGCATATGGTACGAGAATTTGAATAGAGTTGGGATTTGAATGCATTTATGAAAGAATATTCTCTTTTTTTTTATTCATTGAGCAGACCTGAATTGTTCATCCATTTAAATGAGTGACTGGTCTCTGTGTTTGAAGAGATAAAAGCTCGCTCTCATAATCCTTATTGACTCTCTGGGATGCGTAAAGACAGCTATTGGTAAGTCCCTGCAGTGCCCTGCCCCGCAGAAAGGGCCCCATCCCCAGTCGCTCTGGGTTGTTTAAAGCTAAAGATTTCCTGACAGATTGCTCACAGCAGATTGATTTGCACATGTTGTGAGAGAAACAACTTCCCAAACTGGGTGTGAGAGGGTTTTACAGGTCTGCATGTTTTCTGCTCTGTTCCCTCAAAGTGACGATGCACAGTAAAAAAAAAAAAAAAAAAAATCGACTACATTTTGAACCTCAGCACAACTTTCACACTTTTTAATTTCCAACAAAAGGCAAACAACCACAGCTGTAACCTGATGGCATTTAGAAGAAGCCCCGTGGAGCTTGGCACAAACCCATAAGCATTGCTGACAGCTGCAAAAGATAATTCACTTGCTCTTTTCAGTTAACTTCTATCATATGCGAACAGCTGTAATGGAGGGAGAAAAGAGGTAAATCAATACTGCGCACATACGCACACCCACAGGAACGTGTCTATGCTTCAGAACGGTAGAGAAGTGTGTGGCAAAAGCAACAAAGACTGCCTGAAATATATAGCTTACATTTGAATAACAGGACAAAATATCTTTGTGTAAAATCAACTTTATCCCTAAATACAGTGATAATTAAAGGCCTAGCATGTCTTGAAGGAATGCATAATACCATTCGCTTTTCATGACATTATAAAATCGTTTTATGGAAATGACACAATTGTAGACATTTTAGTGAGACAGAGAAAAAAAATTGTGCAGTTTCATGCGATATTGCAAGCTGTCACGCTCAGCTTGAAAACAATTATTTGTTAGCTCAACTTTATAGCAAAGGTGTGTCTCAGTTGAACTTTTCCATAATAAATGCACTTTGATGGTCAAATCAGCTGCATTTTGCTGGGGCGGTGCAACGAAATCAAGCTAACTCGGTTGCTCCAGGCAGAAAACGGTGGCAGGCTGTGGCAAGTTGATTGTGTCATTAATAGCCACTTTTATCTATTACATGGTGCAATGGCATGCCGTACAACTTGAGTGCCATATAGTGGCTGAAAATGGTAGTGTTCAAATTTTTCTGTCAGAATGAATGAAAATCGTCATATCTCAGCTAAAATTTGGTTAATAAATATGGGAAAAAATCCATAAATACATCGCTTTGGCCCATAAGTCTATAAGGCATGCAAATTATGCACACATACAAAAAAGTGACTTATTAAGCGAAAAAATACAGTAGTTGTGTGTATTTCTCAGTTTTGTTTAACAAAGATCATAGAATATCAGGGAGGCACAGCCATTTTCAAACAGTACTGCTCTCAGGACTTCAAGAAAGGGCACCGCTGATATTGACCAAAAAATAAGCAAGATTCATCCATTTGACCTGACTGCATGACCGCATTAGCTCAAGTTTTCTCTTTTAGTCCTCTGACTAAAAGAATAAAATCTCTTAATCCTTTATAACTATTATTACAACATTTGGTCCTACTCCAATTTTTGGGTGTAATTGGGATCCTGAGTACACAATTTTGTTCCACCTCATGTACCACGTGTGTCACAATTGACAATAAAGATACTTGAACTTGAACTTAGACTGAAGTAGCTGGTGGTAATCTCATCCCGTTGTGTTGTTCTCAGCCTCCATGTTTTTCTGTGTGTAACTCATCTGAGCATGGAAAGCAAACCCAGTTTCACTGGTGGTGGGAAGGTTTCAGTGGTCCATTATTGTCAGTACAGCAGCATTTAAGAAACCTGTTTAAATAGACTTGCTCTGGTGCAAAAGCAGTCTTTGCAGCTTTATTCTGTACTTAATCCTCTGTGCTGTGCAACCTGGGCTGCTGTTCTTTAGTACAGATGTGAGGTCTCTGGCTCAGCTTGACAGCTAGTAGAAATACTCATTCCCATGCAAATGCGTTGTTTGACATGTTTAGCTAGACCCTTGTGTAGGAAACAATCAGAGCTGTGAAGAGAGAATGTTCCCACTGTTAGTTCACCTATAAAGCCCCAGAGCTGCTTGGCCTTTCTACCCCCCTCCTCCTCTCGCTGTCCTTCTGTTTCAGCCTCCTATTCCTGTTTCTGGCCCTCTGACGGGAGAGAGAGATCCATCGATCAATGGCAATCGTTGAGCTCCTGCCCCGCCTCCTGCCTCCTGCCTCCTGCTTTGCCTCGTATTGTTTCTATCTCATCTCGCAACCCTGTTGCCATGGCACTGAAGATGGCACTTCAACCCTTGTGCTTAATGATCTCTTGGATGATAGCCTACTTGTCAGACATTCATGCCTTATTCTGTTGAAATGCAAGACAGAGAGGAATGAGCTGCAGCTTGCAGAGAGGAGAGGGGTGGAGCGTTTTATTCTGAGCATAACTGGTAATAATCATAGCTTTATGGAGTTATTCACTAAAAGAACTGCTTTAAAATGTTATATTTCCTCTTCCTAAACCATCTGAGCCATAATCACAGAGAGGGACCGACGCTGTCTTTTTGCTGTTGGTGTTACTTTACGAGCCATTCCTTCTCTGTCAGTTTATTGCTGGATGACAGATTACTGCTCGTATAAATAGCTGTCACTGACTTAAACCAAGAAGAACACTTTGTGTCATTATAAAGCCAGAAAATCCTAATTGGGAAATTGGAACACAAAAAAGAGCTGAGTATCCAATTCATACCCATAATCCTCCACGTTGCATGAAATCAGGGGCGTCGCGTTACAATGCTTGATTTTAGTCATCGCCACAACCGAGACAAAGGTAGTGCCCGGAGCCATCGTGCAGTGCTACTAAGTATGGGAATGTGTTGTTCTATAATCTTTTATTTGGCAGCGTTCTCTGTGCGTAAGGCTGGGGGGGGGGGGATGGTTTATTATCCTGGTAGACTGAGGTTAGAGACGCTAGCAGTTAGGCTGAATGCCAGATGAAATGGTGAATAATTAGAAGGAAGTATGTTTAAATGAAATGCTGCTGTGTCTAATCACATCTAATTTGAGGGATGCTATATGTGGAACAATGCCTTCTCCTTCCTGTTATTTAAATATGGATTCAAGTGTCTCCCACAGTCAGAAACATTAGTGACTGCGTATTGATCAGGATTCCTGGAAAAGAAGAGAAACGCTGCTTTGTGATCGCGTCGGGCTCGTTATTAATTTGCGACTGGCTCGAGTTGTTGATGTTTGTCTTGCTTTGATTCGTTACATTTTGACATTTTTAGGGATTCAAGCTCATTGCGCTACAGAAATGACGACGTTGAATATTGATAATGACTGATTCAATATAAAGGTTAAGATAAATTTGTTGCAAGTCTTTAGCAAAAGGTTTAGAAAACTTTAATCGAACGATGAAAGGACTTGGTAATGTCGGGTGCAAGTTTGGTCCAGCATCACTTTAAGTACCAGTCTGAGTTTAGTTAAATGTGTTAGATTGTGTTTTGTCTCCTGAACACAGACAGGCAGCAATATGAAGCGACTTAATCCTCCCCTCTCTCCCAGAAAAGAACACAATGAAAAACACACTGCTCTTTTTATCTGCTCTTATCTCCTTTTGTGCTGAAGAGCTTTAAAGAATCCGCATCTTTATCTGTCTCCTCTTCCCATAATGCAATAGGGAGGAGGCTTCCCGTGTGTCATAAATAGGTATTGAAAGGGCCAATTGAATTAAACTAAAAGATCTGGGAAGAAAATGGGAAGTACTCTCACTTTTCCCTTCTCAGTTTTTACAGAGCGAACTTCTGTAAATTGACCCTGAAATTGTCTGTCTGGTCTTGGATGTTTCTTTCCTTTGTCTGCTCCCGATCGTTCCTGTTTGCTCTCAGCTGCTTCAAACACCTCCAGCTGGATGGCTTGGATTTAGGGGACTCTGGGTAAAGTGGACTAAAAAGGGTAAAAAAAAAAAAGTAAATACTGTATCAGCTTCGGGTTCTTTAAGTCACTTTCTTCCATCTTATTGATGTATTAATTTCAAAATAACTGACATTGAATTTTTCATTTATGAAATGTGCAAATAAGTTATAAACTTCTAATACTTTATAGATCAAATAATGGTCAATCAGGTCATCTGGACAGTTTCTTTTTTGTGGAAAGATGTTTTGCCCTCCATCCAGAGGGCTTCATCAGCCTGGGGAGTCCCAAGTAAACTGTTTTCTCCACTAAGCTACACTCCTTTAGTGGAGCAACCAGTTTTCTGGTGATGAGATGGGTTCTGGGGGCCGTCCTGTCCGACTCCTCCCAGGCAGGCAGCCACAGCTAAAGTGCTTCAAGACATCAATGTTCATGCTCAGTCATCCAGGTATAAAATACATTTGTACCTGTATGATTGAGCATGAACTTTGAACACTTTATATAACAGATTAGTACAGATTAATTGTTGGTAGGTGAGGGTGTCAACTTTTGGTATAAAAAGGAACATCCATCAAAACCCAAACAGTTTTGGTCAAATTTGTAGGGCTTTGAGCATCTACTGTAAAATAATAATACTGGTAATTATTATTATAGTGATAAATAAATGATAATGATGATGATTCAACGGCCTAAAACCAAGAGCTGAAACCACTGCTGAGTGCTCCATTATGCCAACGTGATTCATTACAAACACAGTGTCTGAACCAACTCAAAAAAACATTATGCCTCAACACACAAGGAAGATAACCTGAAAATGTCTTAGACAACCAGAAAGTACAGGTAGGCTACATCTAAAAATATATAGACACGTATGAAGAAGCACCTTACATGGGCTGAGGAGAAAAAGAAGAGATGAAGAACTGGACTGTTGCTCAGTTGTCCAATGTCCTCAATTTAAAAATTTCATGTCATTTAGAAATCAAGGTCTCAGAGTCTGGAGGAAAAGTGGAGAGGCCCAGAATCCATGTTGTTGAAGTCCAGAGTGAAGTTTTCACAGTCGGTGATGATTTGGGGCCGTGCCATCTGCTGGTTTTGGTCCATTGTGATTTCTGAAGTCCTCAACCCATAAGACGCTGCTGACGTCCCTGGTCCAAGAGTGGCTTAACTTGAAGAATGCGATATCACAATATTCTAATTTCCTGAGACATTGTTTGGGGTTTTCATGATTTGTAAACCATAATCCTCAAAATTACAAGAAATAAAGGCTTGAAATGTTTCACTCTGTGTAATGAAGTTATATTTGATGGGGGTTCACTTTCTGAAATGATTGACCAAAAATCAAACTTTTTCTTGACATTCTAATTGTTTTTAATTTACCTGTACTTTAGCATTTTAATATTAGGGGAGTGGTGGCGCAGAAGATGGACCTGTGATCATAAAGTCGCAAGTTCGACTCCACCGACTGAAAACATCAAAATGTGGGTGGAAAAGGCGAAACACCCACACCTGCCTCCACCCTCATTTGCCCCACTCTAGGCCCTTGAGCAAGGTCCTTAACAACCACCATCTGCTCCCAAAAACAGGTCTTTCTTGAAAATGAGTTCTCGTGGCTCAATGAGGAGTATACCTGTATAAATAAAAGGTAAATGAAAAATAAAATCAGCTGTGCAGAAGAGCTTTCCTTAGTTTTTTTGTTTTCTACCCAAGGTTTACCATAAAGAGCGTATGTTTACACTCCTAACATTTTAATATTGCTCACATTTATAAAAAGAACATGTTGTTAAGCAAATAAAACACTGTGAACATTTTAAATGCATAAAACCTTCTAAATCTTCAGAGCCTCTCAAATTCCTAAAGTTTTGCTGCACATAATGAATTCTAACTTAATTTAAACTTAATTTCTTCTGTTGTTTTAATTCCCCTAAAGCCAAGCATGAGAACTTCAGGCAACTAATCTAACATGATACCATTCACTTCTAAAAGCAGCTTGTTTTGTTTCAAACATTGGGCTATATTAAGGGTATTACAGTGGCTCAGTGGTTAGTGCTGCCACCTCACAACAAAAGGACTGCCGGTTCAAAAACTGGCTATGTTTCTGTTTGGCGTCTGTTCGTTCTCCCGTTTTCTTGTAGCACAGTTTGAGAACCACAACTATTTAGCTTCACATGCCAGGTACTACTGGGGCGGCCGTGGTACAGTGGTAGTGGCAGCCGACCCCCGATCGGAAGGTTGGAGGTTCGAATCCCAAGTTCCC
>JARVGQ010000759.1:30875249-30885960 GCA_031762355.1 Hypsolebias martinsi | reverse complement strand
TTCAACAAGACAATATGATCAAGTTTAATATTGTTAAGGACTCAATTACAGACAGACAGAACATGATACAGTAGCTGGAAAACAAAGCCTTCGAAAAATTGTCTGGTGCCTTTCTCCAGTGGTCACTGGTTGAACGGGAGATTACACACTGGAGAGGTTGCCAGTCCATCCCAGGACCAACTTCAGACAAACATGAATACACGAAGACTTACACACAATAACAATTTAGAGTAGCCAATGAACCAAACATGCACCTGCTGACTGCTGGGACACTTAACTGTCCTGTAAACCAGAACAGGAATAATAAGGTTAAATACAAAGATAAATGCTTAAATCTAGTTTAGTACAAATTCTGCAAGTGAATGACTGGGTAAAAATAAATGTGTTTTACTTTAAAATAATAAATCAATAAATAAAATGTATCTTTTTACTTTGAATAGTCCTGATAGTAGCTCTCAGTTTAGCTTTAGAATAAAATTACCAGCATTTTGGCAAATGTTACAAGAGTGATGATAATCAAATTGAAGAACAACATAAAAATACCAGTCTCATACAATGGACATAAAAATATGATGGAAAGTCTTTTGTCACAATTATTCTCACCATTTCTTAATAAATGGGGAGATTTGTGATCTGATCAAAATCCTTATCAATATACATGGCCTAATCTGGATAATTGTATATGTGGGTGTGGGGCCAAGCAGGGCTGGGCAGTCCCCTGAGCAGATTGTGTGGTAACTGCTAGTGACTGGCATAAGCACTGCCAGCAGGGGTGAATTAGAAACAGGATCAGTGGCATGGTTTGGCCTAAGGCAAGGCAGGGTTAATGCAGCCTGGCCAGACCCTCCCTTTTCTATTTCTTCCCTTCTGCTTCCCTTGTTCTCCTACTGTAGCACACAAATACACACACGCTCATACTTTTGTCTTCCTTTCACACTCGATCCATGTCCAGACCCCTTCCTATGTGTGTGTGACACTAACAGAGACTCTTGGCTGATGTGTTACCAGCAGGCATACAGATGGATACTAGTCAACACACCCCAAAGAGAGCATGTTGGCACACGTAAACACAAATAGACCAGTGCAAAAGCACACACACGCACACAAACACGTAAAATGAGGGTCAAAGTGAAAATAATGTGAATGAAAACTTACTAAAAATAGACACCCTTCCAAAATCCTTTGCAAAACTAGCTGAAATTAATATTTCTTCAGACATTCTATCAGATGGTGGACAGCTCTAACCTTTAAAATCAACAGTGACTGAGGGTGAAGAGCCTTACGTAACACATGCAAACTAAAATTTGTTGCTATTCCATTCAACTAAAGTCTACTAACAGATGTGTGTGTTTTATTTCTTTTTTAAAATCAGACACAGGTCACTTTCAGATGTGGTACTAACTTGGATACAAATTGGATGTTTTTTTCAAAGTATCCTCATCCAAATTGTACCTCGCTGAAATGGGACAGATGTTATAATTCTGCATGAGACGCAGCAAAATCAAATATAAACTCTGCTGTACCTCTTTACAGCCTTTACAGAAGTAGCATCCACTGCTCAAAAGGCAATAAATAAAATTTGTACTTTTGTTCAGTCTTCATCTTCTTGTCATTACTTGGTCATAATTCTGTTGGCTTCTTTCACACAACTTCAGAATTAGTACACACATGCTGACATTTATTTAAATTTCATGAACACAACATCCTGGGTGTGACGTCACATATCCAGCAACAGCACACACAATGGTTGGAAAATGCATAGATTTTGGGGTACAGGCATAGGGTTTCAGGCCTCTCTTGAAGTGGTCTTATGGTCAACATATTACATTACTGGACAAAACATACCTGCCCTGTCTCACAGTTGTGTTGAAGCCAGCAGAACACCATTTATTAAAGCTGCCAAGTTTTTTTGTATGAGTTTTTTTTGTGTTTTTTGTTTTTGGGAACTCGAATCTACTGGGGATGTGGAGCTTTAAGTCCTGCTCGTTTCCCCACACACAGTCATAGTTTTGTATGAACCTTTCATTTAAACATGAAGAAAACAGTTACAACTAAACATATTAGGAGAATGTTTGTCTGAACATGGGCAGCAGAGAGGTTAAGGTTGTTGACTCGCAGTGAGAAGGTTGCAGGTTTGCCTTCCAGCCTTTCTGGGTGGAGTTTGAATCTTCTCCCTGTGTGCGCATGGGTTTTCTCCAGGTACTCTGGTTTCTTCCCATACTAAAAAAATACATCTTATGTTAACTGGTAACTCTAAATTGTCTTGTTGTAAGTAAGAACATGAATGTTTGTTGGTCTCGTCTGTCTATCTCTAGCCCTGGGATGGATTTGCGACCTGTCCAAGGTGTACACTGCCTCTCGCACAGTGACTGCTGGACATGGGCACCAGTGACCCTAGCGACCTGGAAAGGAAGAAGCGGATTAAGAAAATGGATTAAAGGATGGATGGTTACTCTAAATTGTCCCTAAAGGTAGGTGAGAGTTAGAATGTTTTATTTATTTTTTTCTGTGTGGCCCTGTAATGGACTATGGCTTGTCCAGGGTGTAAACCACCTTTTCCACATTGACTGCTGGAGTTAGGCACCAGCTCCCTGCATCCCGAAAGGAGAAGCAGGAAAAAAAAAGATTAATGGATGGATGGATGGATGGTTAGATATTTAAACATACAGCTGCAAGGTAAGGACTATAAGAATCAACAATAGTCACAGAGAAACATTTACATTAACTTCCAGGTTCCCATATGGAGTCAAGTGTTTTACATATTGAGCCTGAATAGTCAGATCTCAACAAGTCCTTAATCCATCCAGAGAACTTTCATATCTGTACTGTGTGTTGTCTACTTATAATGTCATCACCTAGGAGGCACATTACAGGTCTGAACAGAGCATGAAAGGCTGTACAATCTTTAAATAATCTAAACAGAATTAAACTTAAAGAGAATCAAATCTTTACATATTAAAATGAGTAGGTGTCCTGTATTTTGACTGGTATGAATGGATGGATGGATGGATGGATGGATGGGCATTATGCACATATGAAGGTTGTGCTTAGACAAAACATACGGACAGATGTTTAATAGGTGTGACTTACAGAGATCAGATGCAACATTATGACCACTGACAGGTAAAGTGTGTCAGAATGATCCTCTTTTTACAACCCAATAAAGTTATTAATAAAAACTGCATCACATGGCTGTTATTGAAGAACAGATGATTTTGTTACTTTTCTAAACATTCATAAAGGTAAGTGAAAGTACTCACATGATAACATCGCTCAGCAGCTGTAATCTCAATGAGGTTTCCATCAAGCCTCAGGACACCACCGGATGTTCTTCATTCATGATTGGACTATTCAAAGCTGCTTTGGCAAATAAAACCAGTATAAAAGGGATGGTCCATAGAGTTGCACTCGGGTCCAAATAATCCAAACCGACCCGGCCCCAGCCCGCAGGTTTCATCTCCAAACCCGACCTAGTCCGATGAATTAACAGTAATTACAAGTCCTAACTCAAAAAAATAAAATAAAAAATTAAGAAAGCTTTGACTGCTTATACCACCAACTACTTTGTATTTTTAATGGTTGGCGGACGCGTGCAGCCGAGGGGGCAGAAGATCAGAGCTGAGGAGCCGTCAAAACACATTAAATGCTTCCCCTGCTTCTGCCTGCATTGGACCCTGCTTTGACATGTCAGGTATTTTGTGATCTCACCTGTTTGGGTCGTCGGCTGCGCGTGTCCGCTGAGTGCAGCGGCTGAATGAACGTCTGTTTAGGCGGTGAGTCGCTGGCAGTAGTCCAGCTGAAACTTAACTGAACTTTTTACCTTTTTCAACAGGCTGGTCAGCGCGCTGTCAAATGGCTATGTGCAGCAGAAGTGGTATGGCAAGCGATGTTTGCATATATTGGATTGTCAGCCGCACGCATCCCTGATGCAATAAAAATCCCAACACTGACCCAGCTCACACATTAAGCACATTATTCTGGCCCGGTCTGGTCCAAATCTTGGTCGGGCAGGGCTGGGCTCTGGGTTCAGGTTAGAAACGACAGTGCACAGAATGTACGTAGATATTCTTGACACAAAATCAATTTCATTCTTGGTGTTGGTTGGACTTCACCAGGTTAGTCCCTTGTCTCCAATTTTTTTTTCATTTAACCTTTATGCAGTTAGTCTCACTGAGCCATGAGGACTCATTTACAAGAGAGACCTGTTTTAGACAGACAACATATAAAGTACAGACAACAATAAAGTACAATAAAATGCACTTAAAATAAAGTAGTGTGTAAAGCAATAACTGAAGGTGCCATATAAAACGAGGTAAAATGTTAAAAACAAGAACATATTGGCTTTGATGTTTCTATTGGCATTATCACATGTTTAAAAATTCCCTAAATAAATTAAGGCAGACAGCTTCAGTTCTTGTTGCAAGGTGTTCCAGTTTACAGGAACAGAGTAAGAAAAGGCCTTTTTGCCAAGTTCAGTTCGCACTGAGGGAATCCTGCAGGTTATGATGGCCTGAGAGCACATGCTGTAACTGCACTGATGATGTGACATATGGAAGGAGATATAAGAAGATAGTAGACCAGGGAGGGATTTATAGATGAAAATGAACCAGTGTGAGAGTCTACATGTAGATAATGATGACCAACTCACCAAGGAGTACAGGGTGCAGTGATGGGTACGGTAGTTACAACCAGTTATGAATCTTAGCGCACCATGGTAGACAACATCCAACATTTGTAGGCAGTTCGCAGGGGCCACATCCAATCCTGATGTGGTGTTCATGGATGGGATTTCAAGTCACAGTATTGGAGACAAGGGTGTCTGGTTTGGGAACCTCATGATCCCATCTCTGCCTTATGCAGATGACATGGTTCTGTTGTTTTCTTTGGGCAAGACCTTTAGAATGCACTTGATTGGTTCACAGCAGAGTAAAGCGGCTGGGATGAGAATCGACTCCTCTTTGTCCAAGGCCATGGTTCTTGACTGGAAATAGATGGAATGCCCCTCCAGTTTGGTAGTGTTTTTTTTGCCTCAGGTGGAGGAGTTTAGGTAACTGGGTGTTTTCTTCACAAGTGATGGTAGGATGGAGCAGGAGTTGACGGATCAGGGCCTCATCCTCAGTAATGAGCACATTGCTTCAGTTGGTTGTGGTGAAGAAAAGTAGAGTCATGTAGCAAAGCTATCAATTTATTTATTTTTATTGTTTATTTTTTGCGCCAACCCTCCCCTTTGGTCATGAGGGTTAGAACATGAATAAAATAATGTGATACCAGATAAAAGCAGACAAAATTATTGATTTTTGAAGGGTGGCTAGGCTCAGTCTTGGAGACAAAGTGACAAGCTTCTTCATCCAGAGGGGAAGCTTGGAGTAAAGCCGCTGCTTCTTCGTATAGAAAGAAGGCGTGAGCAGAGTTAGTTTGGGTATCTGATTAGAAGGTTGCCTCCCGGACGCCTAATTTGGAAGTATTCTGAGCATGTACCTTTGGTAAGAGGCCCCAGGAGGGCACAGAAGTCCCTGAAAGTATTGTGTATCTTCTCTGGGAACACCTCATGGTCCTCCAGGAGAAGCTGAAGAGTGCTGTTGGGATTAGTCTGGGTTCTTTCCTGGAACTTTTGCCTCTGCAACACAATTACAGAGAAGCTGTAGAAGATGGAGATGGTCATAACTTTGTAACTAACTGGTGATGTGCTTTACTGTCTCATTGTGTCAATTCAAGTCCTTCCACTCTCATCAAATACACACATATAATGTAACATTCAAGAATGCTTCTGAGTTAATACTGAATAAATTAAGAAGCCTTTTGCCTAATTAGTGGAGGTAGTCATTTTGTGCTGTGTAATTTAAATTGCTGTCTTCAAATCAGCCTTGCATGGAAGACAAAAATGAATAAATAAATAAATAAATAAATAAATAAATAAATAAATAAATAAATACAAGGAAATTGCTGATGCAGAGAATGGAAGCTCTTCTAAAGCATTACTTACTAAGCACCGAGTGACCAGAAAAAAAATAAATAAATAAAAAAAGCAAAACATAATGATTATCTAATGGGAAGTTTAGTGAAGGACTGTTTGGTGGAATTGGCAGTCCTAACCTGCTATAACAAAGCAAAGTGTTTGTATGTATGTTCCCCTATGATGGCTGAAGGTTTGGTTGAAAAATAAAGTGGATCATTTTGACTTGTTCTCTTTGGCTCTTGTCAAGAGCTTTGATCTGCATCATACAGCCCAGTTACTCATCAGTGTCCACGAAATACAGCGAGAAACCAGCACCATAACAGGCAATGAACGAAATGACAATCAAGTGATTTGTTCAAACATAAATGACTGCCTGAACAAAGTGACAAATTGGCAGGTGTCACAACTGATGGATGGATGTTTAAATCTTTCAAGGCAAAATGTTAAAATGAACACAGTTTATTGGAAGTGAATGAAAATAGAGAAATTGTATTTCCTGTGAGGAAGCAGTGTGAATGCTTATTGCAGAAGAACTTGCTGAAAAACAGCTGAAATTAGCTAAAAATATGCTTAGGGGAGTGGTGGCACAGTGGTTAGAGACGGTGGGCCTGTGATGGGAAGATCGCCACTTCAAGCCCCGATACAGACAACATCAAAATGTGGGTGGACATGGTGAAACACCCACACCTGCCTCCACCCTCATTCGCCCCACTCTGGGCTCCTGAGCAAGACCCTTAACCCCCACCA
The DNA here is from genome assembly GCA_031762355.1 of Hypsolebias martinsi. Classification (NCBI taxonomy): domain Eukaryota; kingdom Metazoa; phylum Chordata; class Actinopteri; order Cyprinodontiformes; family Rivulidae; genus Hypsolebias; species Hypsolebias martinsi. The sequence goes on along the minus strand of JARVGQ010000759.1, from coordinate 30,879,257 downwards.
TCTGCTCCCTAAACAGGTCTCTCTTAGAAAATGAGTTCTCGTGGCTCAATGGGACTACCTGTATAAATAAAGGATAAATGAAAAAAATTAAATGTAGCTGAAATGGAAGAAAAGGTCTAACTTAGCAGAAGAAAGCAGAAATAACACATATTTGCTGAATTAAGTTTAAGAAAGCAGAAATTAGTACAAAAAATAGGAAATCAGCTAAAAAAAAAGGCTGAACTTAAAAAAAAAATGCTGAAAAGTAGCCGAAAAAGCAGAAAGAAGCTTAAACTACCAGAAGGAAGTGGAAAGAGATAAAATGAACTCTCAAAATGTGGAATTAGCTGAAGAAGCTACAATTACCACAAAAGAGCTAAATAGTTGCTGAAATAGCAGAAAAAGCAGAAACTAGCCAAAAAAGCTGAAAGGAGCATAACAAGCTGAACCTAACAGAAATAAGTTAATTAGGCTGAAAGTAACAGAAGTTACCACAAAAACTTAAATGTATCTGAAAATAGCTGAAATTAGCTAAAAATGGTAAAACTTTAGCTGAACAAGATCAATCTTATTATAGCTGAAGAAAGAAGACATGTTCATCCATTTAGGCCAAAAGAAGCAGAAATTACAAGAAAGTTCATGCTCAATAATCCAAGTATCACATCTGATAAAGCAGAAATTAGTTCAAAAAGTAGAAATTAGCTGAAAAAAGCTTAAATTAACAACAACACACAAAAAAATAAAATAAAAAATAAAAAATAAAAAATAAAAAACAACAACAACAACAACTGCTGAACAGTAACTAAAAAGCAGAAAGAAGCTTACCGGTAGATTACCAGAGGGAAGGGAGAGAGCACATTTTTACTGAACTAGGCTGAAACAAGTTTAAATGAGTGCAAAAAATGTGGAGTTAGCTGAAAAAGCTAAGATTGGTATAAAACAGCTATATAGTAGCTGAAATAGCAAAAAAAAGCTGAAACTTGCATAAATAAACTGAAAGGAGCATCACAAGTTGAAATTAACAAACGTTAGAAGAAGCACAAAATGTTGTAGTTAGTATAAAGAATCAGAAAGGAGCACAAAACAGCTGAAAAAACAGCTGAAATTAGCTTAACGTAGCTGAAAAAAGTTTAAATTTACACAAGGAAGCTGAAAGAAGCTGAACCAGAACAAAATGTGAAAGGCACAGTAAACAACTGTAAAGAGATCTAAAAGATCTGAAGGATGTAAAATGAGCTCAATTCATTTTCTATGATGAAAAAAGGAGCAGAAAAGGCTAAATATGCCAAAAAGCTAAAGTTGCACCAATTCCAATACCAATGCACCAGTCATAGCACCCTTCTCCTGAAAGAGCTGAATGTTTTGATTTATGATTTGTTGAAATAGCACAAAAATTGTGGAATGAGAAAGATGCTGAAACGAAAAATGGATCACAATAGTGTGAACGCTTCATAAGAGTTCACACAATAAACCCAAAACAGAAGGTGTGTTGCATTCTATAACTAAAGTTGTAAAAATTAACCAGAAAAGATTCAGATGTACACTCATAAAATGCCATTAAATATAAAAACACCACCACTGCTATAAAATGCAATAAAAACACAACAAGACACTAACCTGATCTTGGTCAACTCTTCCTGTGGTCCACTGCACAGAATGTTACCGGTACTTAGAAAGCAAATATGTGGACGATTTGTTCACATCACTGTTGGACAACATAAGCAATAAGTTGACATTTTCTTGATGTTTAAACTACATATCAATTTAACTGTGCATCATGTTTGGACGAACAAGCAGGAATTTCTTCTTTTTCCCCATATCTCTGTCCTTTTCCTCTGTGTTTCTAACCCCCCACATTCCTCTCTGTGTGTGATGTTTGTTTGTTTCATTGGTGTGGTGCCTTTAAGAGAGCAGCGTGCCTGCTACTCCGGGTCTAATGTCATTACTCTGTACAAACTTGGTGTGACAGAGGCAGGAGGCGCCCACAGATTGATGACATTTTATTGTTATTGCAGTGCCACTATTAACTGTTCACCACTCCTGCTTCTGCTGCTGAGGGCTCCTACCTAGTGAGTGAGAGAAAGAGAGAAAGAGAGAGACAACACAAAAACGGCAAATTGAAAACATCGTAACTGTGATGCAGAAAAAAATGATTAATTTATGTATAAAATTGCTATTTTGATGTTATATTTTTGTTGTTGTTGCGTATTTTCACACTGCCATGTTCCAATCCGCCACAAAGATTTGATGTACATTACTCTGCATGGAGACAAATATTTAATTTGCGTAGCACGCTTGCTTTTATAAATGCGTTTATGTTTTAAAGCGAGGTGGTCAAAGTCACAACTCTAGCTGTAGTTAATTAAAATTTAGCAACATAACCAGTCCACACATTAATAAATAGATGAATAGTGAGAGCACTGTGGGCTTGGAATCTGAGTAAGAAGGAAAATTAAAATCCTGAATGAGGTATTTATTTTGAATTACTTGTGATGCAAATGTTACACACTTAGGGATTTATAATAAAAGCATAGTTCATTTTTAAAAACATACATTTTTCCACCTAGGCGGACATGAAGCATTTGCCAGTGCATGTATTAGTGTTTGTCATGTTAGCAAAATATCCATGAGTGACTGGATGGATTTTAATCAAACCCTCACAGAGTACCCATTGTGAAGTAGTAGCTGAGCATCATCCCCAGCACATACATGGACTACTAAACGCTGTACAAACTTTTTGCTTTAAACCTCAGCACTAACTCATGTCAGCTCTGTTCATTAACATAATCTACCATGAGCCAATAATGAACTGTTGAACAAATGTCACAAGCAGCAGAAACCCAGCATGAGAAGGGGACGAATAACATGGCAGCACAAGAGCAATAGAGGCCTGGCTCTACCCACCAAACAGGACCCAAGATACAGGTTATGCAAAGATGCCCATGAGACAGTCAAGCTGGCAAAGTACACAGGAAACTTCATAACCGGACTTCAGTCACGCGAGATTTTATAAACCAGGCATTCAGGTTAATGAGGAACAGCAAAGAGCTACCCATGTGAGAGGGTGCGCGGTCCATCGCAGCCTGCAGCTGACTTAGACTTCAAGCCGAGTACGTGTCTTGCAGTGAGAAAAATGCTTAGTTACTTGAAACTTCTACTTTGTTTCTAACAAGAATTGTAACTGAGCAAACGTCTATGTGCTCAGGAAACAAATGAGGAGTGGACCTCAAACGACCACCTCAGGATCGGGACCAAAACGAAGTACTTCAGGATCAGGGGCCCGAGAAGTACTGCCAGTTAAAAAAAGGAAATTTGTGTAAAAGCAGCTCTCAGAAGTGTTTTCAAGGTTCAAGGTTCTTTATTGTCATTCACATCACATGTGGTACATGAGGTGGAACAAAACTGTGTACTCAAGGTCCCATATACACCCAAAAATAGCATCAATGTAAATTAAAAAAGAAACAGTATATATATGCTAAACACTAATAATGTAAAACAATACGATATATTAAAAAGCTGCACGAACATGAGTCTGTAGTGAATAGATGGGTATGAATACAGCAGCATAAAGGCAATAGATCAGCAGCATGGATAATCAGCAGCAAAGATAAGTCAATTCAATTCAATTCAGTTTATTTTTATAGCGCCAAATCACAACAAAGTTGTCTCAGGGCACTTTACGGGAGCATTCACATACATAGAAAAGCCATTTAGTTAAGTTCTCTGTCTAAATAAGCAGCAGACATGTTGAATCTTCACTTCGTCGCAGTTTCCCATCCTGAGCAAGCACAATGGCAACAGTGGAAAGGAAAAACTCCCTTTTAGAAGGACGAAGCCTCCAGCAGAACCAGGCTCAGGACAAGTAGCCATCTGCTTTGTGTGGTCAGTTTGTCCTCCAGCAGTCTAAGCCTATTGCAGCATAACTAAGGGACAGCACAGGAAACCCAAGCTGACACTAACTATAGGATTTATCAAAAAGGAAAGTCTTAAGTCCAGTCTTAAAACTGGACAATGTGTCAGCCTCATGGA
>JARVGQ010000759.1:30861207-30871390 GCA_031762355.1 Hypsolebias martinsi | reverse complement strand
ATGTCATTTTCCAAACTATTCCACAGACCTATTCCCTGTACTGAAGTAGACCGACCTTTTAAACTAGTTCTATACTTAAAGACTTCAGAGGCAGCTGAGTAGTACCGGAGGGCCATGCAGTCCAAAGCCTTGGCTGTTGCTGAAGCAAAAGCTTGGATGTGGGAGGAGTTCAGTGAAGCCTTGGATAAAGACTCTCAGTCAGCTCCGAGGAGATTCTGGCAAACCATCTGGTGTCTGAGGAGGGGAAAACAGTGCTTTACTAACACTGTGTTCAGTGAAGGTGGGGTGCTGTTGACCTCAACTTGTGATGTCATCGGGAGGTGGAAGGAATATTTCTTGGACCTACTCAATCCCAGCAGCCCATCTTCCATGGAGGAAGCAGAGTTGTGGGACTTCGGGGTTGGTCTGTCCATAACCTGGCTGATGCTGTCAAGGTAGTTAAAAAGCTCTGTGGTGGCAGGGCTCCGAGAGTGGATGAGATTTGCTCTGATTTCCTTAAGGCTCTGGATGTTGTGGGGCTGTCTTGGTTGACACGCCTTTGCAACATCGCATGGATGTTGGGGGTAGTGCCACTGAATTGGCAGACTGGGGTGGTGGTTCACCTCTTTAAAAAAGGGGACCAGAGGGTGTGCTTCAATTACAGGGGCATCACTCTCCTTAGCCTCCCTAGTAAGGTCTATTCAAGGGTACTGAAGAAGCGCGTCTGATTGTTGGTTGAACCTCAGATCCGGGAGGAACAATGCGGGTTCCGTCCTGACCGCAGAATACTGAATCAGCTCTTTACCCTCACTAGGGTCCTCAAAGGGTCATGAGAGTTTGCCCATCCAGCCTACCTGTGTTTTGTGGACTTGGAGAAGGGATTCGACCATGTTCCTCGGGGTACACTGTCGGGGGTGCCACATGAATATGGGATTGTTGGCCCGTTGTTATGGGTTGTTTGTTCCCTATAAAAAGTGGTGCAAGAGTTTGGTTCGCATTGCCGGTAGTAAGACGAACCCCATCAGGCTGGGAGTTGGACTCCATCAGGGCTGCCCGTTGTCACCAATTCTGTTCATAACTTTTATGAACAGAGTTTCTTTGTGCAGCCATGGGATGGAGGGATTCTCATTGGTGGCCTCAGGATTCCATCTCTGCTCGTTGCAGATGATGTGGTCCTGTTGATATCATTGTGCCGTGATCTTCTGCTCTCACTCAAGTGGTTCACATCCGAGTGTGAAGAGGCTGGGATGAGAATTAGCACCTCCAAATCTGAGGCCATGGTCCTCAACTGGAAAAGGGTGGATTGCTCTCTTCAGGCCGAGGGTTAAGTTCTGCCTCAATTAGATGAGTTCAAGTATCTTGGGGTTTTGTTCACTAGTAAGGGAAGAATGGACCGTGAGATGAACAGACAGACTGGTGCTGCATCTGCAGTATTACAGACCCTGTACTGGTCTGTTATGGTGAAGAGGGAGTTAAGCTGTAAGGCAAAGCTCTCTGTTTACCTATCGGTCTATGATTCTACCCTCAACTATGGTCACGAGCTCTGGGTAGTGACCAAAAAAATGAGATTGCGGATACAGGCAGTTGAAATGAGTTTGGACTCTCCCATAGAGATAGGGTGAGAAGTTCAGTTATCTGGAAGAAACTTGGGGTAGAATTCCTGCTCCTCCACATTGAGAGGAGCCAGTTGAGGTGGTTCAGGCATCTGGTAAGCATGCTTCCTGGGCACCTCCCTAAGGAGGTGCTTTGGGCATGCCCAACCTGGAGGAGACCCCAGGGAAGATCCAGGACACACTGGAAAGAGTAGACTGTATCTTGCTTGGCCTGGGAATGCCTTGGAGTCCTCCCAGAAGAGCTGGAAGAGGTGGCTGTGGAAAGAGATATCTGGGCCTCCTTGCTCAAGCTGCTGCCCTTGTGACCTGACTTCAGAACAAGCGGAAGCTAATGGATGGATGGATGGATGAAAATGTAAATGGAGTAAAAAAAAGTGAACAGAAAAAAATCTCCAAAACATATCAGTTTTTGGTGTGAACACGTTTTGCCTTCTGAATAGCATTAATTCTTATGTGTATGCTTGCACAGTCAGGGAATTTGAAGGATTATAGTCAGGTGTGTGATTAACCAAAAATACCAGGCGCTAATGATCATCATTTCTAGAAGTAGGTTGAAACACAATGATTAACTGAAACACAAACAGCTGTGCATGGGGTTTTAAACTGGGTGAGGAACAGACTAACTCTGTACTGAGTTTGAGGAAGACAGTTTCATGTAACTGCTCATATGTCAGAGCAAGAATGAGCGCTGCAACAAGTCATAAGGTTGTTACAATACATCAGCCTGGTGTTTCCCCAGACAAAGATTTTAAAACAGATTGAGGTTGCATCATATGCTGTTCAAGCTCTTTAGATAAACTACAATGAACTGGAATTGTTGAGCAATGTAGCGACTGTGATTAACCCACGAAACTTTGTGGGGCAGATAAAAGTAAACAAAAATGTTTGCCTGAACTGCATGCTGTTCTGACCAAAGACATAATACTAGACACTGTATTTTCACCTTCCTCTGTTGTTGGGAATTAAAGCCAGCAGGAACCAGTTTAAATACTTGGTTTCTGGAAGTGTTATGTTGTACGTTTGGCCCCAGAATCTGCACATGTGGCTTTAAGTCCTGCCTACTCTCATACATGACCTTTCTTTAAAGCGTACGATTACTTATAACTGTATCGATCCCTAACTAAAGTCAACACCTGAAAAAACCCCATCTCAGATTAATTTTATTTATTTATTTTTTTAATTGAGGGCTAAATCTGGTTCATTTATAAGGAGGTGCAGGACTTAAAACTTGTCCCGCAAGTTTTAAGTACCGCCCCTCCAGGGGACCAGGGGCCACTCGTCCTCTTTCAGGTTCAACTTTTGGGACCCTTTTTAGGGTTCAGCATCATACAGTCTTTGGTCTTGATCTGTCCTGAACTGAGAGTATGTGGAGAATGTTGAAAAAATCAAATAAAAATGTTTGTTGCCTGCCTCATCTCTTATTGCTTTTCCTTTTTTATTCATCTACATACTGATGAAACTTGTACCCTCCCTCTCACAACTGTGTGTCTACTTTGTGCTTCTGTGGTGGATTGAGATATGTTGCTCTAGGAAAATAGTGCAAGAACTTTGTTGTCTTATATGTGTATCTGAGACTCTGGAATATTCAGTGTGGTCTTCAGCAACACCAGGTTGCCACCAATTGTGCTTACGATTAAAAAAAAAAAAAGTAGCATAAACATTTTTTTTTTCTTCTTTCGGCTTCTCCCTGCGTTAGGGGTCACCACAGCAAACTAGTCGCACATAATACATCAAATAAGAACAAAAAACACACCAACAAATTCTGTAACTTCCAGTCTTGAAGTCAACGCTTGTATTTATGTAATTGGAACGCATTGTGAATGTTTCACAAAACATATCAAATATGTTTTGCTAAATTTTCTTTTTTCCCTACACATTTTTGACCCAGAAGATTATCAAAATTCATTACCATTCTTGGTAAAATATGAAAGAGTCTAACCTTAGAACAGGTGGACCTACCTATTGTAAACTAACAGAATATTCTGTTCTCAGGCTGCAGTCTTACTTGTGGTTCCTAGAGTTTCTAAAAGCAGAATGGGAGGAAGAGCTTTCGTTTATCAGGTTCCTCTCTTGTGGAACCTACTTCCAGTTTTTGTCTGTAAGGCTGAACTGAGTCTTAACTTTAGAGTCTTAACTGGAGTTAGTAGGAGAGATCATATCTCAGCAGTTTTAGCTTCTTTCCATTGGCTCCCTGTCAAATCGTGAATTGAATTCAAATTCTTACTTCTAACCTACAAATCTCGCAACAACCTAGCTCCATCTTATATTACAGATCTTATTGTTCCATGTTTTCCCAACAGAGCACTTTGGTCTCAGACTGCAGGCTTACTTGTGGTTCCTAGAGTTTCAAAAAGCAGAATGATAGAAAGATCTTTCAGTTATCAAGCTCCTCTCTTGTGGAACCAACTTCCAGTTTCTGTCCATGAGGCTGACACATTGTCCAGTTTTAAGACTGGGCTTATTTTCCTTTTTGATAAATAGTTAGGGTTGGCTTGTAAGGCTGCTATAGGCTTAGACTACTGGAGGATAAATTGACATAGTTTCTTAAACCAAATAGATAAAACTACATATAAATATTTCTTAGCATGTGATTTTCAAGATAACTTCTTTTGTGACTTGGCACTATATAAATAAACTGAACTGAATAGAAATTTAAAATCACTGGTCCCAAAGAGAAGCCTACATGAATGTTTGGTTTTGGTCACTGCTCAACCTCAAGCTTTGGGACATGATAAAACAACCCTGCTTTGATAGGTAAACAATAAAAAGATCAAAAGATTTTTAAAAATTTAAGAGTTTCAATAACCTATTTTTATGCACAAAAAAATTAAGCAGTTTTGAAATTCAGACTACTTTTTGAGTGACTATTTTACCAGACATGCATGTTTTCATACTAAATTGTTTGATATTATCATATGTTAACGTGCAACGTTTCTAAACTTATTTTGTTGCCATTAAAGATCGGCCTTTTCATATCTAAAAGGTTTTGTTCATGTGGAGCTGAGAGTGACCAGAATCAATAAGAGAGAAAAATAGGAAAATGACATAGCTCTCTTCAGATTAAAGATCTAATCTCCAATATCCATTTACAGCTCAGGGCCACTAAAGTAGCAACACTGCATCCCAGTTACAGCAAAAACAGAACTCATGGGAAAACCTCTATTCACATTATTCTCCCACTTTAGCTAGAAACATACTGGGAATACTGAGACCATGCTCGTTTGCTGTTGTTTATATACAGGTAGTCCTCGACTTAAGGCGCCCTCGACTTACGGCAACTCGGATTTAAGAACGGGTGTGCGGCGCAGCGTGAGCATACATTTTACATGTATTTCCTTGACTTATGGCAAAAAATCCGGACATACAAACGGGTGCGGCGCCACGTGTAATGAGTTCCGACTTACGGCAAAATCGGGTTACGAACGGTTTGTAGGTACGGAACCCGTTCGTAAGTCAAGGACTACCTGTATATGTATAACGGTGTTTTAAACCCTTCACACACTCTTGAATGTTTCTAAATTCTAAACGCTTGAAAAAGCACAGCATGTCATATATCATCTCTCTGCCTCCGGCTGCACTCTGTCATCTGCCAGCGCTCTTGACCACGCCCATTCTCTGCTGCAGAGCAGACGTCCTGACACACTGCAGGAGGAAGCTTCTCCTGCAATGTGCGCTGCACACAAGTGCAGCAGCTGCTAAACAATTTCAAATAATTCATTTTAAATAAATAAAAAAAAACATGCTGGTCATGCGGCTCATCCATCAAGCAGCCAATTGTTTGAAACTTTGAAAAACCGTGATAGAGCGAGTCCACAAAAAACGAACGGCTGCATCAGCCTTGGTATAATGTCTTTTTTTTTTGTGACCAGCTTGCTTGTAACATTGATACCTGCGCGTACTCTGGTGAAAACTAAATGCACCTATTCATAAAGTTAAGAATAAATGCAAAAACAAAAAATAATTTTCCACAGGAGCTCAGTTGGTCGAGCTGTTGCCTCTCAGCGAGAAGGTTGCCGGTTCAAATCTAGGCCGGGGACCGTTTTGGGTGGAGTTTGCACGTTCTCTCCGTGCATGCGTGGGTTTTCTCCAGGTACCCCGGTTTCCTCCCACAGACTAAAAACATGCATGTTAGACTGATTGGTGACTCTAAATTGTCTCTAGGTGTGAGTGAGTTTGTCTCATTTGTCTTTTTGTGTCCCTGTGATGGACTGGAGACCTGTCCAGGGTGTCCCCTGCCTCTCGTATGACTGCTAGGTATGGGCACCAGTGACACCCCCAACCCGAAAAGGAAGAAGCGGGTAAAGATGATGGATGGATGGATGGATGGATGGATGGATGGATGGATGGATGGATGGATGGATGGATGGATGGATGGACAAGCTTTATCTTGTAGATTTTTTTTTTTGGCACTAGCAAAACCCTCTGTAATGTATTTCCATTATCGGCTGAAATGAAGTGTGAATCAGGAATCTAATTATTCATTCACTTACATTGTTTCATTCACGCAATTTTTCCCCCCAAACTGTGATAAAATGAGATTAAGTTAATGTGTTAAATGTGCTAACATTCACAAAAGGTTTGTCTTGTAATAAAATCTTCAGCAGTCGTAAAAGGTCATAAATTAATTATTTTTTAACAGCTTAAAGCATGAAGCTAAAACGCAAAAAGGGAAAAAAAAGTCATTTGAATGAATGCAAATGTCAAAATGTCAAGGCATGTAATCTCTTTAAAAGGTTGTAAGGTCATTAGCTAGTCCTTGGCGCAATTCCAAACTCCCAACACATGAAAAGCGCTTACTCCAAGTCCAGGAGGTGAACATCGAGTTCTCATCCCACTTTCTGCTCCTTCTTCTCTCCCCCTGGCTTTGAAGGGATTATTTTATTACCATTAAATATGGATTTACAGTACCACTGTACAGAACACCCTTGAAGGCATGATACAATTTATTTAATGTCAGCATGCTTTACGCACTGAAAGGTTTTTCAAGGTTATACCGAGGCCGGATTGTTGATAAATAATTATATAAAACCACAACATATCAGAAAAACATACCTGTCCTCTATCCCTAAAGTGTAATTTTTGGTCACATCACTACAATGTTAAAATATTCTGATGCACTCACCAAAATGTGAGTCAGCAGGAGTGCAATATAACAGCTGTTAAAGCAACCATCTCATCCAGACCTGCTTTAGTTTATCAGAGACTTGAGATTTCTTATGAGAACCTAATTAATTAGTATGTGTTAGTTCTATGTGCTAATGGGATTATTGTTACTAATTAATGCACTCACTTCAGCTAAATGTATAATAATTACTTTGATTGTGATTAAGGAATCATAAGCAAATATTACTCTTTTGAAACTATTTAATTACCATTTTAATCAGGAAAATATATTAGTTTCTTTAATACAATGTAGATTCACCATAAAGTTTCTTCCCAATTGTCCTTTGAGGTTTAACAAAACCTGCTTATAATTTAAAATGAGGAGCGAATTGTTCTACTTTGATGATCAGACCTGATTCACACCTGATTTTCATCCTATTATCTGCAGGTGTCTTCCTCTCGCCTCATTAGTGACTAGTATTTAGTCCGATTGTATTCCGTCTGAGGGTACGGTCTTGTGTCCCGAGGCTGAAGTGGCGAGCCTTACACCCGACACTTTTTGATCATTGTCCTTCCATGGTGTCATGATCTGTGGTCCTGCTCCGCCTGTCCTCCTCCGTGCACCTGCTCTGACTGTTCTGCAGCCCCACTTCAGGGGCTAAGTAAGTTTTTGCTGCCCCATCAGCATTTTCTGTGTTAACTAATTCTCATCTTTTGTCTCCCCGAGCCATTTTGTCCTCCTGGATGTAGGTCCGACTCCTCACCAGCCAGTCGGATCATAATGAAAATCCAACATCTTGCATTTTTCAGTTTCAAAATCCCTCCTGGCAGAGTCCTTCTGGGGTTGTTACCCATCTTTTCATAGCATACATTTTTTGTAAACAATCAGTGTGCTTTATTTAATATTCAGTTTATTCCTTCATTTCTTTTTAAAGATTCTGTCCAATGTCTGTCCTCCCACCACTTGTCTATCTTTCTTCTCTTACAGCAGCTGTTGCTAAGCAACAGTTCGCGGCTCCTTTAGAATATTAATACAGTATATACATAAAAACAATATTCATCCGTTAGTGAATAGGCTGTTAGATCAGATGTAAACTGCATCACAGAGTAGTTCTCTGAAAAATAGTGTTGGTGTAGACATCGACATTTTTACTACTTTATTAGACCTAAATAGTTCTGGTTTGCATCAGTCTGCTCATGGGACATGCAGTGCTATTGTAGTACAAGTTTGTGCGTACCTAATTAACATTTTAAGTATAGTCAACTGTCATCATTTGCATTTATACATAAATAATGGGTTATAGAAATGATGAAAATATAATTTTATGTTTCAAAATATTTATACTGTATTTATTGTATTTATTTGCACAGTTGAATTGATGGCTGCCGTGGATGGACGTCCGAGAGAACGCTGCGTCTAGTGGGAGCTATTATTGTAAATAATTCACACGACCAAACAAAAACGAACAAACAAACTAACTCTAACGTTAAATAGCTTCTGACGTCAAGATCGATAAAAAGGATGAACGAAAACTATTGACTTGCCAGGTTGGCGTGCTGTTAGTGACCGGGTTGCTGTTCTGGTCCTGCGGGTCTTGGTCCTGCATGTCTGCCAAAACCGAGGGTTCCGGAGTTCGGGTCTAGGACCTGGGTGCCGTGGCTGTTGGAGCGCGACTGCTGTTGTGGGGTTGGTGAGCCTCGCAACTAGGCCTCGGCTTTCGGCTAACTAGCCGTGAGCTAACCGCGAAGCTAGCACCACCGAGCTGAGGAAGCGGCGGTGGTGGGGTGCTGTGTTGAAGATCTGCTGCGGTTGGGCCTGATCTGCAGGGGTGTGTGTTCCGGGCTGCTATCGTCGGGTCTGTGCGCCTGTTGGAGCCGGTCATCGGTGGAGAAATCTGCGGACAACAGGAGCTGTGAGGTCCGGTTTCTCTCTTCTTCTCGGATGTTGGAGTTTGGGTGCAGTAGCCGCTAGCTACCATCGAGGAGAGGGGGCGCCAACGGACCAAGACACAGACTTTGCCTGGCCAGCTGAATGCAACAAGGTCGTAAGTAAACAATGTCAAGTAAATCAAAAAAAGGAAAAAAGGAAACTTTGGAGGAACAAAGTTTAGAAAATATGGAGGACATAAAAAAGTCATTGAACTTTATGGGACTGGAAATAGCCAAATTGTCTTCTAGACAAGAACAACTAATTGGACTACTTGAAGAAGTAAAACAGCTTAAAATTCAAATATGTGAAAAAGATAAAAAAAATTATTGAACTTGAAAAAAAAGTTGATGACTTGGAAAGAAATGCACGACAGGAGAACCTGGTGATATCTGGCTTGGAGATAAAACCTAGGTCCTTTGCCAAAGCTGTTAGTGACACAGTAACTACAGAAGAGGCATCAAATGAAGATCTACAAACTCTGGAAGAACAAGTCATATCACTTTTGCAGGAAAAAGACATTGATATTGATCATGATGATGTTTCAATTTGTTACACCTTGCCAAGCAAAACAGACAAAAGTAAACCATCAATTGTTGTTAGATTAGTTAGGAAATCAAGAAATGTTGTGATAATGCAAGCAAGAAAACTAAAAGGGACAAAAGTCTACATAAACGAACATCTAACAAAAACGAATAGCAGTATTGCACGGGAAGCAAGGTTGTTAAAAAAAAAAATAGAAGCAACATGGACTAGGAACGGAAATTTTTAGATAAAAGTAAAAGAAGGACAACAGGCTTATATTATAAAAGAACTGAAGGAATTGGAAAAATATGGGTAAGCTAGAAGATGGCAATAAATATTAACCTGGTGAAAGAATATCTCTATCAATGATAGAGAATGAAAATTCTGAACCAAAAATATATAGTGTTCATGATGAGATTGATGCGGGTTTCTTTCCAGTTATCGAGGATTGTGAATATTACAATGAAAAACAGTTTAATGATTTAAGTTTAAGTTTAACAAAGTCTGGTCTATCAATAATTCATTTCAATAGTAGGCGTCTGAATGCAAATATTTCAGTTATAACAGACTACTTAAGACAATTAAATAGGACTTTTACAATATTAGCATTTTCAGAAACATGGCTAAATGATGAAAATATAAATATTGCCCATATTGAAGGGTATGAATTATATAATATGAACCGACATAACAGGTAAAGTGGTGGTGTGGCTCTATTTGTAAATAATGCTGTAAAATGTAAATTAATTGATGAGATGTCAATTATTGATGATAATATAATTGAAATTATAACAATAGAAACAAATAATAAAACAGATAAAAAAATTATAATTAGTTGTGTTTATCGACCACCTGGTTCTAATATAGAGTTATTTACAGATAGAATCATAGAACTACTAGAAAAGAATTGTAATAAAACAATATTTTTATGTGGCGATTTCAATATTGATTTGGGGAATAAAAGAGATTCTAATAATATCAGTACATTTATAGACTCCATGCATACTTTAAATCTTTACCCATTGATATCAAAACC
>JARVGQ010000759.1:30835431-30847710 GCA_031762355.1 Hypsolebias martinsi | reverse complement strand
GGGAAAGCCGAAAGAAAAAGAAGAAGAAGAAGAAGTCCACCACTGGGTGTCAGTACCATTGTTAAGTCCTACCTCTTCAAAAAAAAAAAAAAAAAAAAACTTTGGTCTTGTGAAAGTAAAATGAAAAATGCACCTCATAAGTATTTTCACATGCAGTTTATTGTTTCTTCACATGATCCTTGCTGCTCTGTGTTCTAATATTACTTTATAAAATAAGTTAAGGTTAGTTTGTCCAAAACAAAGTGCATTTTGTTTCCAGAGTATTTGTTTTTTTGGTTTTGTTTTAAGATTTCATTTGAAGTGTAAAATATGTTTTATTTATTTTAATGTGAAGTGGTTGTACTGTGGCCCTGTGATGGACCTGCGACCTGTCCAAGGTGTCCCCCACCTCTCACACAGTGATAGCTGGACATGGGCACCAGTGACCACCGTGACCCAAAAAGGAAGAAACGGGTAAAAGATAATGGAATGGATGGACGTTTATACTATTACATCAACTAATGCCAATCAGACAGCTACCAACAATCACTGTTCATCATACTGGTGTTTTAAATGTATTGTTGGAACAGCTTCCCTAAAACATGTTCTCTGTACAAAATGACTGAAATATAGAAGAAAACAAGTTGAACATATTTCTTAAAAAAATGACATTTCTAAAACTTTTGAAATATTTAACATTAGAATTACTGGTAACATTTCTGTGGGGAATGGTGGCACAGTGGAGGAAGGTTGCTGGTCCAACTCCCCATAACAACAATATCAAATTTTGAGGGGCAAAGGTCAATATAAGAAAAACACTTATTAGTCCTGCAGAAAGAAGTCTGTTGGAGTCAGTCTCCCAACCATCACATAATTTACACCTGTAGATGGAGGAAGAGGGCCAACTGACTGCATCATGAAGGACCCCACTCACTCAGCACACACACTTTTTGCCCCACTCCCCTCAAGAAGGAGGTTGAGGAGCATTAAGTGTAGAACCACTAGACTGAGGAACAGCTTCTACCCTGAGGCTGTTAGACTCATGAATCTCTAACCAGGATAATCCCTGTGAAAATCACATCATGGTGAGCAGCTGAGCTGACTTGACTTTGTTTTGTTTGGAAGGTGAATCACAGAGAAGTTCAATTGGAGGATGTTCTGAAAACTGAACTCAAAGGACAAAGACACTGAAGGAATTTACGAGGAGTACAGGTACGTTTAAACAAGGATAGACTTGAGCAAATCACAGAGATTACTAAGGAGGCTGCCCATGAACCATCAGTACATTACAAGTCCAATGAGGAATGATGGCTCAGCTTAGCCAAAGTGGTGCCAATCAGCCCAGATCGGTCACAAGCGGGTGCTGCAGCTGCAGCAGTCAGTTTAGCTCTGGTGGAAGAAAATTGGAAACGCAAGAAGTGGAGGGGGAAGGCCAAAACCGGTTGGAATCCTGACATTTTATTCATTGGGCTCATTTTCTAAATCCGTCCAAAAGGAGATGTGCATCACGTCTCTGTCCCGTGGGTTTTCTTATGCAGTTTGTTCTCATTTAAATTAGGGTTTAAAAGAAATCTGCCCATCCAACCATTGTCTTTTACCCGCTTCTTCCTTTTTGGGTCATGGGGGTCACATGCGCCCATGTCCAGCAATCACAGTGGGGGACGCCCTGGACAGGTCTCCAGTCCATCACAGGGACACATAGAAACAAACAAAACAACCATTCACTCTCTCACTCACACCTAGATGCAATTTAGAGTTACCAATCAGTCTAACATGCATGTTTTTGGTCTGTTGGAGGAAACCAGAGTACCCGGAGAAAACCCTCACATGCATGAAGAGAACATACAAAGTCCACCCAGAAAGGCCCCGGCTGGGATTTGAATTCTCACTGAGAGGTTTGTTTGATGATGTCACATCCCAGAGTCAAATGGTCACTTCTGGCCCTGAAATCATATTTTGCCCACATGTGCTATAAAAAAACAACATACCTCATTAAAAATTCATAATTATTTTTCACTTGAGGACATTACAGCTAACATTAAGTTTTACCTCTACTATGTCCTTAATGCTATCTATATATCTCACAGACTTCTCCTTTTTACAGAAGACCTGCAGTATGAAAGTAATCTGATTTACGTCCTGAGTAATACTGGTCCCCCCTCCCCCCCACCCCACCTCAAACACAGTCCATATGTCGACAGGTGTGGTTGTCATCCTCTCTTGCCTATGTACCACAATAATCAATTTAACAGGATGTGCTCATCAAATATCTAAATGATGATTGCTTACTTTACTTAATCTCCTAATGCAAGTGACCTCTAAAGGCTGGAGGGTAATCATGTTTTTCTGTTTACAAACCTCATGTATGTGCACGCTTCACGCTGCTCGATTGAGTGTGGGATGTCTGTTATATTTTGGTTAAACACTGGGGAATGCTGAAACGCCACAGAATGCCTCTTGTAATCAGATTTCTTTATGTGTGTGTGTGTTTTCTGCAGTTTGTGATTGGCGTTGAATGCAAAGTGACTGTCAGTGATCCTCATGAATGCCGAAGTAGCTCATTGAGTGTGAACTGGGTCTTGTTAGTAGTTGGGTAAGCAGCAATAGAAATGTAAGCACTTAGACTATTTATTCATGCAGGCTGCCTTCCTCTGGCTTTTTGAAGGTAAAACGGAGCGTTTTTTAAGTGTATGCTTGTGCGCGTCATTTTGCATGCGTCTGTCTGTTTGCATAGAGGAAGAAAAAAGAGAGGAAGAAAAGAGGAGCTGGAGTTTAACTAAAATAGTGGTGGTAGCAAAAAAGTTTTTGCCATTTAATCAGAAGCTTTTACTTTGTAGCTCAGAAGATATTCAAAGCCATGCACCAACAGGGAGAGGTTTTTGCAAAGTTTCATTTGACAGAGGTAGATTTGGTAAATTAGGTTTTACATGTTCCTGCAATTTAAGTAAATGCTAAAAATAATGTTTAAAGATTTTATGATTTGTAAGGTTAAAAAAAAAAAAAAAAACAAGATTTGTTTTTCAATCCAGCCAAATTTTATGTTTTTAAAACAGAACATAAATTATATTGGTTTGAATATCTATTTTTGCTTCATGGTTTACAAAAAAAAACAACTATAAAAGAACAGAAAGAAACTAAGTAAACAATGATAAATATGCAATAAATGAGTTTGACAATAAACCAGGAAACAAAACAAGAAACTGTCACTTCCATGGACAGAAATACACGGGTGGTTTAGTTTTTCCAAGAAACAATTTTTAAATAAAAAAATTAAATAAATAAAAAAAATAATAATAATGTATTCTGGTCATTTGTAAAAGGTACATTTTTCAGAAGCGTTACAATTTACAATCTTTTTCTGGAACTGCTATTAGTGTTTAAAAGAATATTACTACAATGGCAGGAAAAAATGAATATTTTATCACATAGAGTGAAACACCTGCAAAATTACTGTTTAATATGTGTTTTTAGTCAATTAATTGTCTGGACAACTAAATTGTAGAACAATTTCATCCTTCATACCACTCTGGATGATTTTTTTAAATCTTCACAAAAAGAAGCAGAATAAATTCATTTTAATTATTTTAAATTCCAACTTTCAATATTTCTCAGGGATGGCATGGTGGTGCCATCGGTAGAGTTGCCGCCTCTTAGCGAGAAGGTCACTGGGTCCAATCCCAGTCTGGGACCTTTCTGGGTGGAGTTTGCATGTTCTCTCTGTGCATGTGTGGGTTTTCTCCAGGTACTCCAGTTTCCTTCCACAGATCAAAAACATGCATGATAGGCTGATTGGTAACTCTAAATTGTGCCCAGGTGTGAGTGAGAGAGTGGCTGGATATGGGCACCAATGACCCCCGTGACTCAAAGGGAAGAAGCAAGTAAAGAAGATGGATGAAATATTTCTTACAGTTGGTTACACCAAACTCCTATCATTTATTGTCTTGTTTATTTTGTCCAAGCTTCTCTAAAATCTGACATTAAAGGGACGGTTAAACATTTTTTTAATGTGAGGCTCTGCGAGCCAGAGGTTGCCTTCGGGGATGTATCAACTGCCTTGGAGCCCTTTGTTTTGGACATTCAAATAAAAAGAGGGACAGAGCCATCAATGAAACACCACCTGGTGATGTGTTAGATCCAGTGATGGGGTTGGCTGTTACACAAACCTGGAAAACCCTTTTGAGCAGCAAGGAAATGCCTAACGTCTGGTGTTTGCCCTGTTTTTGTGAGAGCTTCAACTCACACCGAGCAGATCCAGAACTCACTGGAGGGATTATACTGGATGTTTCTTCTGGTCTGGGATCACCTTAGGATCATCCAAGAAAAAGTGTAGTGATTCACTGGAAAGAGGGATGTCCGCGTTTCCTTTCTGAACCTCTGATCTGTCACCCAATCTCAAATAATAATGAGAAAGGCGATGGCTGAACTGACAGAGTTGTTATCAGCAGTCAATATCTTACCTGCAGCAGACAAGAGTCAAAGCATTATGAGTTTGGATAGTTCAACAAAATTTGTCTCAGAAGGTTCAAGCTAACAGCTAATCTAAGTGAGGCTAACAACCAAAACAGATTTATGCCATTTTGAACTTACTTCAAGCTCCACAATTTCCTAGTGGTTCAAGCAAAAGTTATTTCATGGACTTTTACTGCCTCACTGAACCGGACAATGCTTTGTAACTTGTTTCACATTGACCAGTACCAGTAAGAAACCACACTTAGATTTTGTTTTCCATGTAAATAAGAAAAGCTATAAAATAACAATCTAATGCAAACAGTGTTTTTCCAAAAGTAGACAAATTGTCTTTAAAAGAGCACCGGTTTCTTGGTTCGTGCATGAGCTGAATATTTGTTTTGTTGTGCACAGCTTTTTGCTGTAACAGCACACCTGTGACCTGATAGTCACATGACCGGTGCTTGATTTGTTATTCCAGAGACTAAACAGTTAATTTGGATTTGCTCATATGGAGGCGTGACTGTACCAGATAATGTGTATGCGTGTGCATGTGTGTGTGTGTGTGTGTTTTTTTTTTTTTTTTTTTGCCTAAGTAAGTTTGTGGGGTGAAGTGGGCTATAGAAGCTAGGAAGAGAAAGAAAATCCTTTTATGTTTTATCAAACGTTTCTCTTTAGAAATTCAACTCTTTTTAATATTGAGTCTAAAAAGAATGTGCTCAAGACTTTACCCTGCCCGCCAGAATTAGTCGGAGGACCGTTTTTAGTCATAAATTATGCACTGAAACAAAGAGATAGTCTCTTTTTTTGTTCCCGCAGCATACGAGCCTGAGCGAATGCCTTTTAAAAATCTTTAAAATTGTCCATTCAACTCAAACTTACTGAGTGTAGCAAAATGTCGAAGACATAAAGTCGAGGGAAGATTGAATAAAATAATGCGAGGGGACAGATTAGTCATGGAGTTGAGCCCACACGCTCTTTCAACCGCTGCACAATGCCACTTTTTATAAGCAGCCCCCATCTTCACAAAGGCTGCGTTCAATATATCGAGAATGATACATGGTCAGACGTGTAATCTCTCTTTGATTCTCTGCTCTCATTCATCCCACAACCTTTTCAGGCCTGACACTGATGAGCTACTGGGCTCAATCACATGCACGCACACACGCACACAGTGCAAGACGTGCATGCTCATTATCCATCACCAGTGTGCCTACCATTAAATGAACGTGTGTCTACATGCTTGCACTGAGAAATGTTCATGTGATCATCTACATTTGTCATCGCAGTGGCAACCTGTGCCATCCAAAAACCAAGGTTTACATTAGACAGAACACAAGCTCTCCAAGTTTTATTTCATCCAAAAGACAAACTAGAGCGGTTCTACTTGTTGATATAGATTAAAGTTTTGTGCCAAACTCCATCAGTTTACATTCTGTTAACCTAAGGTTTGTAGCTAAATTAGGCATCATAAACAATGAAACAGACAAAATGATTTCCTGGTTCAGTTCTTGTTTCTTATACTGTATATTTGCATATTCCACTCATTGTCATCATTTTGAATGTACAGAATGATAAACAGGAAGTTACACTGCAAATTCTTACAGCCTCATCTCACTGGATTAGGAACAGACAGGCTCTGACTTATTAGAACGTGCCTAGATTGCATCAAATTTGGAAAACCTTATTCAGTGTGGCGATGATTGGGATGTTACCATGCTCTTTTACTTTCCTTGTCTTTTCCTGCCATTTTCTGTTTTTGAGAGTTTTTTTCCTGCGCTCACAACATGCCCCCATTGTCAACAAGTCCACATGCAAAATGTTACATGACGATCCACAACCACACCATACCTCAGCCCTGTTCTGACTCAGATTGCATCACCAGGCAACTACGTAATAGAAGTCTATGCCGTGCTAGTAGGATGCTGATGGTACAATGGGATTGTAATTTGGACAAGAGGTGCGTGTGGCTAGTACTTCTTTAAAGTCCCAATGACCATGACCACCTTCTTAGATAGAATGCCACTGCTGCCATCAGACACGCCCCTGGACCCTGATACATATCAACATATTGATAAACCACTAAATTTTCACTACAAAAGTTTTGTGCATGCTCTGAATTCTTCACAAGCAACCATGCTCCATCAAGCGTAACGGGGCTGTGACATCACGAGCACCACAGTATGGCCGCACTGACAGGAGCTTTGCTTTGACTCAATCTTTTTTTGTTCCTGTTGTTCTTTTTAAAACTTTTTGTGCACGTACATTGCACACCCACACTATGAGTATGACTGCGACACACTTTTGGAGTTTTCTGTGTCACTGCCTTGCCATCATGCCATCCTGTAATCGTGGTTCAGTTCCTGGCCCCGCTCCAGCTTTGGGCTCAGTCTCCAGCCTGTCATGGTAGCCATCTCCATGATCCTCCACCTGCCTGCACTGACCGAACTCTATGGATTTGTTCGGCTCCACGGGGAAAACCTTGGGTGTTCTCTGTCTGCTGGATCCAGTTCTGGAGAGCAGTCTATCAGGGCAGCTGCTGCAGTCATTATTACCATCAAGCTGCTAACTAGACCTGCTAGCAAGACCTGCTAACCCTACTAACAAGACCACGCCGCTAACAGAACAGAACCATTCTACTGAAAGTACCTCACTGCTAATCAAACCACACTGTAGATATATTTCTTTTTCACTTTTGGTGCCTTGTTTTTTGTATTTCTGCTGCATGGTTTGGTATTTCTTCTTCTTGTTTCTTTTTGGCGAGTCAAGATGTTCTTCTCATCCTCAGCATTTCATTGCATTGTTGACCTTGTGATGATTTTTGCATATGACAAATAAACCAAACCTGAACCACTGTGTTTCTTATATATGTTTGAAGTTACTGCAAAGCTCATCCATATTCTGGCAATTTTTCTTTATTTTTAGTGGGGCCATTATAGTGTAAGGGGGGCATTAATAACTAATACTATAATGCAATTCTTTAGCAGGCAGTGGCGACTTTTATTAGCTAATTGTAAGCTT
Source organism: Hypsolebias martinsi (assembly GCA_031762355.1). Taxonomy (NCBI): domain Eukaryota; kingdom Metazoa; phylum Chordata; class Actinopteri; order Cyprinodontiformes; family Rivulidae; genus Hypsolebias; species Hypsolebias martinsi. The sequence goes on along the minus strand of JARVGQ010000759.1, from coordinate 30,840,264 downwards.
GCTTTGGGAATACTGTACTAGAAAAACATGCAAATTTTTTCATTCATTGTTGTGAGTGCTCATAATTTACATTAAATGTGAATATAAAGTGAATAGTTTTAAATAATTGGTTGGGATTTTTAATGCTCAAATTCTGTGTTTTCCATAAACATCCAACAAAAATCATATTGACAGCCAATTGTGAATTTATTATTGTTTAAATTATTTTTAGCCTGTTGGTCCAGTCTTCCATAACTGTCCCAGCCCGTTATCTGGTCAGTTCCTTATTGCAGCTACTTCCTGGTTCTAGAGATTTGTGCCAGGGTGAGGCCAGGAGTATAAGTACAATATGGTAGAGGGCATCCTAGGGATGCAAAGTATCAGGGCAAACCTCTTTTGTAAGTACGAAAAGTGTAGATGTTTCATTATTGCCTTCATATCAAAAGAGGTTTTCCAAATTTGCTGTGATCCAATACGTCATAGTGTTGTGAGGTCATCATCCAGTCTGAAGGGAGCGTCAAACACAGACCACTCAACTCATATTTTGTATATACTACCTGAAAAGAAAAGTCTAAAACAGAAACTTGCACAGCCATGTGCTTGAATTGTTCCTGGTCAGTGAACTTTTTATTCTTATGAATTGTATAACCAACATAAATTGTTTGAGGAAAAAAATAACATGCAAACAACAATCAGTCAGTTGGTAAAAATCAAGAAATTATCACAAACCAATTTTAATCTCTTAGCAAGTCAAAGTAAGCTTTTGCAGGTATGTGTTAAGCTGTGCCCCATGATTTACTAATTAATTATCCAACTTGCAAATGAATGTAGCAATTTTCCCCACTGGACGTTGGTTTAGTTGTCTTGAGAATTGTTAGACTTAAAGACTTTGTAAAACATATTACTGTACTTAAAGATGGGCCTTGCATGTAATGAGTTGCATTTATAATTAACACCCACACACACTTACACTATTTGCTTTTATCTGACTCTTTTTCCCTTCGTCTATCAGTCACTGTCTCTCTCACCCCATCCCTCTGCCTTTTCTCGCTCTTTCTTTTTTTACACCGGTAGCACCTGGACCTGCACTATTCATCATACGAATGACTGGAACATGAATTAGTTTTCTCTTTTTTTTATGGTACGAGATGAGAGGGCCAGATGGCATTAAAAAAAGTTTGAAAAATAAAATGAGAGCAAAGAGTGTATGAGGAGATGGGTGGGGGTGCTTAAGTGGGAGAATTGTAATAGAGGACAACATATTTTGGGGCATTTATTGCCACTTTTGTCTATTTTTCCTTTACACTTTTCAGTGTTATCGAAAAGGGCACATGGTAGTTTTGGATTAAGGTCTTGGATTTTTTACGCCATAGCGCTCTGCATTAAAGCTTTTCACATGACCTCCGTTGTCATTTCTTTATACTTCAAACAAGAAAATTGTGAAACTCTAATTAGTCAGTATAATTGAGGCCAGATGAAGCTCTGCCAATCGAAGCTTGTCTCACACAAGGTGGAGCAGTTTTGTTCGTGGGCTGTCTGTTCACGGTGGCCTGGCTTTTCTTTATTTTACTTTGTCTTGCTCTGTCTCATCCTCTGCTCTCATAGCTTTTTGCTTTAATTTCTAAACCACGGAAAGACCCTTCCTCAAAGGATCAGGAGGTGATAGTTGTATCAAGACATTATTTACGGCAAAATATCACAGTTACCACTGGGTGATCATGTTTTTGTATGTGTGAGTGTGTGAGTGTTTTTTTTTTCTTCCCCATATTAGAAAAATATTTCATGGATCAGAGGACAGGTTTTAATCAAAAAATTATTCACTGAATACACAATGACAACTAATTTGCTTTTTGGAGTTAACCCAATTCAAGATGGCTGCCACAGCTAATATATATATATTTTTCATTTACCCTTTATATATACAGGTACTCATTGAACCATGAGAACTCATTTTCAAGAGAGACCTGTTTATGGAGCAGATGTTGGGGTTTAAGGACCTTGCTCATGGACCCAGAGTGGGACGAATGAGGGTGGAGGCAGGTGTGGGTGTTTCACCGTTTCCACCCACATTTTTTGATGTTGTCAGTACTGGGGCTTGAACCGGCGATCTTCCGATCACAGGCCCATTGTCTCTAACCTCTGCACCACCACGCCCCCATAATCTGTAGCAAACACAGAAAATGGCTATAACTCAGGGAATTTTACACGTTGGGCTTAAATCAGATGAGTGTAGCTGAGAGTTTTTCATAACGCATACTTCAAATGCTAACTAACCATGCAAGATTAATATATTTTTAAAAATCCATTAATTATTGGTTTAAACGCCATCTGTCTTTTAGCAAAACAAACAGTGAACAACTACTGAAACCTTCAGAATGTAATCACTGGACATGTATTTACAACTGATTAGCTTTTGGACTTGGACAGCACGGTGGCGCAGTTGGTAGAGCTGCTGCCTCTCAGTGAGCAGGTTGCCCCAGTTCAAATCCCGGTCCGGGGGCCTTTCTGGGTGGAGTTTGCTTGTTCTCTCCATGCATACGTGGGTTTTCTCCGGTCACTCAAGTTTCCTCTCACAGACCAAAAACATGCATATTAGGTTGATTGGTAACTCTAAATTGTCTCTAGGTGTGAGTGAGAGCGTGAATAATTGTTTGTCTCATGTGTCCCTGTGATGAACTTGAGACCTGTCCAGGGTTTGCCCCGCCTCTCGCACACTGGTGGCTGGACATGGGTACCAGTGACCCCTGTGACCTGAAAAGGAAGAAGCGGGTAAAAGATTATGGATGATGGATGGATAGCTTTTAGACTCAGCTCAAGTCAAGATGGCTACAACAGACATAGTTACAAACACAAAATAGCCATAACTCAGTAAACATTTATGAAATGGTCTAAATCCTTGATGGCTAGTAGAGTAAACCGTAGATTAGACCATATCAGATACTATGGAGGAGATTGGATCTCTGTGTCAACCACTGAAGAGAGAAAAACTGAAAGAAGAAGAAGAAATAAATGTACTACATGTTGAATCATACCTATAATAACATTATTTGCTTGAACCACTACATGTTGTTTAGGTCAGCTGTAACCTTGGTCTTGTTTTCATCCACACTGTTCGTTCGACAATCCTGATGTAACCTCTGTTTCTCTAAACTGAAACAAAAAAAAAAAAAAATCAACAACAGGTAAGATATTGATCTTTTATAACTAAAAAAAAATAACTTAATTAAAAAGCATGTCATTATTTTTGTGATTGAGGTTAACTTTATTTACAAAGGCGAGTTGTGTCGACCACCATTTACTTTAGAAACGGTCCAATGGGAGCAGCGTGTAAGATATGGTACTCTGTTCAGTTTGTCATTACCAGTACACAAACACACACACACACACACACCAAATGCATGTGTAAGTGCTGGTGAGGTGTCAAGTGTTGGCTGTCATGCCATCAATCTTGGTTACAGGGCCGGTGCCTCCCCGCTACGTTTACGTCATGACCTTTGAACCCAATCTCAATTATATTTCTGATGATTTTCTCATTCATAAGCAGTCCTCCCTCCCATCACCGGCACCATGGCCTGTCATTCAAAACATCCTGTCAAGAAACTAGATTTTTCTACTGTTTTTTTTATTTTATTTTATTTTTGGACCAGATGCAAATAAAGCATGAGCTCAGGGATTCAAGACTAGAGAAAAGATGGAAAAGAAGGATGGAAAACAGAGGATAAAAACATCAAGGAAATTATTGCTGGGGAGGTTGAATCTATTTGCCGCACACCAAAGGGGGTTAAGACAGAGTTTGGCTGGTGAAGACAAGCCAACAGAGACAAAAAGCACCAAAACTAAGAAGTTTCTGAGGCATTGTTTAGAATCCCCAACAAGAGGGACTGTGAACAACAAGGAACATAATTTGGATTTTCTCCCTCCTCTTCTGTTTCCCTTCCATGTACCCAAGCACATAAATAGCTATCTTAACAACTTGATGCTATTTTCAATAGGGGCTGCATTTCCCTGTGGATTTTCATGAGTGAGGCAATTTGCTGGCGAACAGGTGCATTTTTAATGCTTTCATACAATTAAAAGAGAATTTACCTTCCCTCTTGCTTTTCCTTTTTTCTAAGGCACCCCCTTTTCATACCTAGGTTGAATTGATTTAGTTTGTCTAATTAAACTAAGAATAAGATGTTAATTACCTAACAAGGTCACCTCTCTCTACCACCAAATTTACCATTGGTATCCTTTCTTCAACAGTATTTTCTTCAAGGATTCAAAGGAAAAGTGGAAGAATGGTGTTAATTGCCTGTATGCAGTGTCCCATTTTTGAATTTCAACGTCTTTCCTTTCCTTGGGTCTTTTTAAGCTTTGAGAAAATGGGGATTTATTGTGTCATTGTTCGGTTCCCTCTTGTGCTTCACTCAGAAACAATGTGTCAACTAATCACAATATGGTCTTTGTCTACATTTACCAAGTTTCCTATACTTTGACTGAAGGAAAAGCAGAAGACTGAAGAGGACAATGATTTGTTTTAAGAAGGAGCATGAATCAGAGATGGGCCACAGCCTTTCCTGATTATTATTATTATTTATTCTGTATATTTCTCATACTTGTTAGTCCACTGTGCTTGAAGTCTGTTTATACACTGATAGCGGGAGTAAAAGATGAATTAGTCGTACAGATTTTATGTGATTTTCAAATTAAAATAAACAGCTAAAACATTCCCACTATTCAAACAAATAACTGCATTCCAATAACACCAACCTAGGTTACTGTATATCCATCTATCCATCCATCCTTCCATCCATCCATCCATCCATCCATCCATCCATCCATCCATCCATCCATCCATCCATCCATCCATCC
>JARVGQ010000759.1:30745474-30756831 GCA_031762355.1 Hypsolebias martinsi | reverse complement strand
GCGTTCAGGTGCCGTTCGTAAATCCGAAACGCCGTAACTCGCGACCGCCGGAACTCGAGGACAGCCTGTATTTAAGTGCTTTAGCACAGGTCCATGGTTACACTGTGTGATATGTTGAATAAGCTAAGATCATATCATAACTAAGAAATCTACAGTCTGACCAACCATAAACTCAATCCAAATTGAGTCTCAACAGGCGTAACATTAAGCATCTAGCAAATAGGACTCACTGCTCTCATCTAATAGTTCAAATTGGGTCATGTATCATTCAAGGTAATGATCTCAGGAGCAAAGAGATGATCATTATTACTTTGTTATTTTTAATGGACGAAGAGGAGTGATAGTGTTTCATGATGATACTGGCCTTTGACCCCACTTGTGTACTCCTGTATGGAGCTGGATTAAGTTGAGTGGTTTGACAGCCATGAGTGGGAGGAGGAGACTATGAAGTATAATTACAGAGGACAGATAAAGCGACTGGTTTCAAATGTTATGCTGTACAAAATGTAATGAAATTTTAAATATGGTATAGTTTTGATGCTGGGGTGAGAGCCAAGGCAAATGTACATTTTATTTATATATATTTATTTATTTATTTATTTATTTATTTATTTATTTATTTATTTATTTATTTATTTATTTATTTATTGTTATCTGAGAATGACATGAGCAGGTAAAATAACATTTTAATTTAAATTAAAGATAAGTATTACTGTGTACAGACTTCCCTAGACAATACTGACCTCGTTCTTGCCGGCTCTTCCATAATTATTGGCCTCAGCTATTATTTTAATACTTAGTACATAATAACTCATAAAGGCTGGCACGATTTGAAGAGCTTCTGCCTCTCATTGAGAAGGTTGTCAGTTCGAATCCTAGGCAGGAACATTTCTGGGTGGGGTTTGCATGTTCTTTCCGTGCATATGTGGATTTTCTCTGGGGACTCCAGTTTCCTTCCACAGACCAAAAACATGCATGTTAGGCTGATTGGTAACTCTAAATTGTCCTTAGATGTGAGTGAGAGAGTGAATGGTTGTTTGTCTCGTTTGTCTTTATGTGTCCCTGTGATAGACTGGAGACCTGTCCAGGGTGTCCCCCGCCTCTTGCACAGTGATTGCTGGATATGGGCACCAGTGACCCCTACAACCCAAAAAGGAAGAAACAGGTAAAGACAATACCATGGATGGATGGATGGATGGATGGATGACTCATAGGTCTTGAACAAATTGTACAAAACTTGTAAGTCATTTCACTGAGCCAGGAGTCATGATTTGTCTTCTCCATTAACTCCTTTACTCATTGGGCCATCCCTGCTACAGCTAGCTTTCTATAGTTAACAACAAAAATGAGACAATATGTTGCTCTTGTGCAACTGCTATGCTAGCTTCATTTAATAAATATATCAAGCTAACCACTGCATTATCTTTGTAGAAAAAGGAGTGGCTCTGGTTTCTTGTTTCAACTCAACTAATATGTAATATTAAATTAAAAATGCTTATTCATTCTCAGATTTTTACTTATTTATATGTATGGCAGGACACATCAACACAGCATTCCTCAATAGATTTAGCCCTGTCTCCAGTTATATGAACTGCAAGCAGTTCCAGTATTGTCATAGGCAAGCACAGCTGGTCCATAATGGCAGCTAGGGCACACATTATCCATCCATCCATTATCTTTGTCTGCTTCTTCCTTTTCGTGTCGAGGGTGGTCACTGGTCCTCATGTCTAGCTACTGTGCGAGAGGCAGGGGACACCCCGGACAGGTCGCAAGTCCATCACAGGGCCATATAAAGACAAACAAGACAAATTATCATTCACTCTCTCACTCACACCTAGAGACAATTTAGAGCTACCAGTCAGTCTAACATGAGTGTTTTTGGTCTGTGGGAGAAAACCGGAGTTCCCGGAGAAAACCTGCATGCACAGAGAGAACATGCACTTGCACTTCAACACTTGCTCTTCTCAAGGGCGACCATCTCCTCTCCGTCTCTGCTTTGCTTTTGCTCTGTCTTGTCTGTAAAACTGCTTGAGAGCCTCTCTTCTACAAAATCTTCCCAATCATAACTATGGACTTGGATATGGTCAATTGGTCCCTCAACACAATTGATAACATTTCTTTGAATAGAAGACAGGCTTTAGACGAGCTGATTTCCCCTGTTGGCATGCATGCAGCTGGATATCTTATTGACTTGGAAGACTTGATGATGTGTCTATCTCTGCTGTCATCTGTGGATTTTAAGGACACATATTTAATTTGATTTATGATAACTGGTTCCTGCTTTTTGGATTCGGCTGGTTCCTGGTCTATCAACAAACAAGGAAGTCATCGGCAGTATATCTGGACCTGGTCAGGCTGCCTGCCTTATATGATGGCCTGGTTCGTATCTCGAGCACCCAGACTTTTGGCAGAATGGATCAGATCTTGGGGGATCATTCTCAGGCACGTTCCATTGGTATGATCATTTAATTTGGACATTTCGGAAGTGAGTGGACAGACACAGACTGAAGGTAGATGTCATTAAAGTTCTGCATGTCCCCAAAACAATCGTGTTTATCTGAATTTGGCTCCCTGACTGGCCTTGACAGGCTGTCTTATCTCAACACGCCTGAGAAGTTTTGTAAACCTGACGCTCAGCCCCTCCCAACCCTTCTACTGAGGAATTTCCATGGACTTTTCAGAGGAGCCCTTGGCTCGAAATGAGAACACTTCTCAGATGAGAAGCAAAACATATTCTGTAACAAATAAAGTCCATATGTTTTTGCCTTGAACATTTTTAAATTTACCATGTCCTGGATGACTGATAATCTTCACCAATGTGCAGCAGCTTTACCAACTGTGCCACAGTGCTGCCTGGAGTTAGGACAATTTTCTTTTTTAAATGCATGCCTGTTAATTGTATACTCATTGTAGACTACTGAAGAAGAGACATGGTTCACTTTGGACAGTATGCACCAACTCACTGCAACCCTGACCAGGATCAAGATGGCATACAAAATGGATGAGTGATTTCAAACAAAGTGACTATCAACACATTTACTTGTGCCCTCTTGTTTTCCCTATATGCATTAGGCACATAAATATTAGGTAGGGTAAGAATCTTATATACAGACTTGAGTTCCAAGTGTTCAGGGAGAAAGAAGGTCAGGGATTAGAGTGAACAAGACCTTGGTGTAATCACCAAATTTCTGTCCAACTATCCAGGCTGTAAATATATGATAGACTGGGGCCAAGTCTGGCCTTATGCTTTTTGTCATCGTTCCAGCTGCAACATCCTCTGATGGGTCTGAAAATGATGCATCTTCTTTGATACATTCTTAAACACACATCAGACACAGTCAAATACTAATCTGCCAAACTTTCTTGCCAAACAGCATCTGTCTGAAAACATGAACTAATGCTCGCAGCTTCTTTTTTTTTTTTTTTGCCTTTCAAAAATATGCCCCGCCAGCTTTAGAACATCCAGACACACTGCTATGCGTATGTTTGTGCAGTTATTTACCAATTCATAAAAATTCAAATACTCAGAATAAAATGTAGCAAACAGAAGAGCAACTATAAGCATGAAAACACATCAGATTTATTCTGCCTGCCTTGTTTACTGGTTCACGGAACACTGCATGCAAACAGAATGCAAATGCATTTGATTTAATCAGGTGATGCCGAGGTAATTGTATTTGGAGAAATGTCCAAGATTTTTTTTTCTTTCACTATTATCAGTAGGGGGGTTTCTTTATGAAATCCATCTTAAACAAAAGCCATCATCACTCCCAAGCCGTGTGATCTTCCTTTGTCACATGCGGATGTGGATGCGTCTTTAATTTCCTTTCAATTAAAAGTAAATATACGCCTTTATTTTTCTCCCACTGTGAAATCCAAACAAGAGGAGTCAACACAAGCAGACAGGTGAGGAATATTCATTTATATCTGCCTGCCATTTTTTCTTTTTTTTTATTGTTGATGCTGATGATGTGATTCAACAGGCAACACTGTGCCTGCATGCCTTCATGCCTTTTATCAAATGCACCCACAAGTTTGTAACCAAATAAATAAATATATAAATAAAGTGGGAGGGGAAAAAAAAAAAAGAAAAGAAATCCTCCCTGCCAGCTTGTCTTGTTCAGAGCTGGGTGGGATAGACAAATAAACACCAAACAAGAACAGCACTACACAAACTTTACTTCATCATTAAATGGTTGTTAATCCACGTCTCCTGTGGCTACAGTTGCTTTGATCACAGCAAAATTGTCACTAAAACAAACTTTTTTTGTCCTTTTCATTGTTTAGTTACTTGTCACTGTAGATATTAATGCAGTGACAGCCGAACGGCTTATAGATGCAAGCTTTGTGTTAATGGGAAATCTGCTAAGATTCAGCAAGATTCATGCTGTTTAGTAGGTTATGAATTAATTAGGGCATCTTTCAAAGAATTATGTTTTCTTAACTTGTCTGTTATAAAAGAAAAAAAGGGATAAATTCAGAAATATCTATTTTTTTTAAATAGATTAGATGATTGTTATTTTAGAAATAGGGACGGTGTTGCAAATTAGCTTTGGCTATATACACTGTGTTGCAGGCATTAGATTGTTTTGATCTATGCTTCTTGTATCTGTCCCTATCAAATAACCAAACAAACAAAAAAAATATGGGCTGATACCAAGTCCCAGTTTGAAATGTACTTTCCCTTACAGCTACCAGCAAAGTACACACTGAAAGAACTTTGAAGATTTCAAAAATCAATGGCAAGTTTATACTAACCATGTTGACTCTCACAGTGGTACATTTTCATCTCTAAATTCCTTATTGATCTGTTGCAATCATACATCTCCTCCTACATGCCACTTTGTCAGTGCAGCTACATTGTGTGCTCTCAGAACATAATTACCTGCAGTGTACCCTCAGTGCGGACCTAACTTAGCAAAAGGGCCTTTTCTTACTCTGCTCCTGTAACCTGGAATTCCTTGCAAAAAGATATGAAGTTGTCGACTTTGACTACTTTAAGGGATTTTAAACAACTGTTTTCTTGGCAGTAGCCTACAAAAACATGTTCCTGTTTTTAGTATTTTACATAGCTTTATAATGTAGCTGTTTTAGTTTAGTTTTTTATTTAATTTCTTCTATTTACTTTTCATTATACTGTACATGTACCGGTATATGCTTTTATACAATTGTCTATTGTTGTCTGTACCTCATCTGTGTTCTTTGTTTTAAACAGGCCTCTCTTGTAAACGAGTTCTCGAGGCTCACTGAGCCTAACCTGTATAAATAAAGGTTGAATGAATGAATACTAATTTCTGAATAACTGCAGTAAAGAAAAAAAAAAACATTTTAAGTCACATTGCTCCTTTAAGTTTTGTTCATCAGCTTAGTTTATAAAGCTAACATGCCACAGTATTTTTTGTAAGCACATAATTGAAAAATGTCTTTACAGAAAGCACTTTAAAAAAATCTAATTAATCAAGTATGATTTTTTTAATGTCTTTTTCAGCCAAACAAGTTACCTGAGTCACAGTGTAATTTATTTAACCATCGATACATTTTTAAGAAATGCTCTATTTCCCTTTTCTTCCTCCTTGTTTCTAACAATGCAGGGCTATCTACCATACTATTAGTGTTTCCCAAATAAAGAAAGATAGAGTTTTTTTGCTTGTTTGTTTCTTGATTTTGAGAATAAGCTTAAAATGATGAGATGGAAGTAAAAATTTTGAGAATAAAGTTGAAATACTGTTGCAAATATAAATTCAAATACCGTAGTTGAGAAAATACTGAAATAGGTCAAAATAACAAGAATAAAGTTGTTATTTTGAGGTTTAAAAAAATATTTTAAAACAAAACAGCATCAAGTAAGGCGGACAGTAATCATGTGTAAATGAACTAGTGACGTTAAACAGCAAAGGTAAATCTTTTAGCACAAACATTGTGACTCTGAAGTTGTGCAAATCCTGTAAAGCACTTCAGATTTTAATACTTAACAAAATCGGGATGCATTGTGTGTTTTACTGGAGGTCATCACTCAGATTACATGTTTGAGACTTATTGTGAAGGGCTGCAGGGTATCGTGAAGTTGCACAATAATTGATAATGCAGGAGAATACAAGTGGCTGATTTAAAGTAAAACAAACAAACAAAAAAGCATTTTGGGCTGGGTTTTTTTTTTTTTTTTTTTTTCAATTTTCTTAGAAAAACATCATCCAAAACATCTATTTACAATAAGAATGAAAACTAAAAAAAAAAAAGACACTGCATGGTGGCACAGTTGGTAGAGCTGTCACCTTTCGGGGAGAAGGTCACCGCATCAAATCCTGGCCTGGTGTAGGATTCCTGGGTATTCTCTGCCACTCTCTCCACAGCTAATCATCACCTGATTCACACCACCTGCTGCTGACTGAGGAGAAATGACCTGGTGGTGTATAAGAACTCCTGCCAGACGTCTCTTCAGTGCTGGGACATCAACTGCCATTCGATACTCCCATGTCCTGCTCGCCTGAGTCTTTCCAAAGACCTCCTTGCTCCTTTGTGACACACCTGTGGCTCAACGTTGTCCCATCAACCAACATCTACAAATGATTCAGCCTGTGTCGACCTGCTCCTCTCTCCACCAATACTCACCTCTGCTTGGACCTCCAGAAAACCCAGGACCTCGCTTCTGCCTCGCTGGCCTCTTATTCAAAACACAACAGTAAGATATCTACTGTTTCAAAAGATCGTACTACAAAGGACATACAGTATTTGAGTTTCCAATTACTCACCTTCTCCTTGTCTTCAAGGATTCAAGTTTTTTTTTTTAATTGTCATTCACATCACATGTGGTACATGAGGTGGAACAAAACTATGTATACAGGGTCCCAGTTACATCCAACAAAAATACAAATTGTAAAGAAAAACTGAGATCCAAGACATGAACAAAAAAAAATGCTAAACTAAGAATACACTAAACACTAAACTAAGAATACACTAAACTGAGAATACACTAAAATAAGAATACACTAAAATAAGACTACACAGCCCTAATAGTACAAAACAATGCGCCAAACAACAGTTTCCCTTTCAGCCCTCAACCTGTTGCTGCACCTGTAAATAGAGATCACTTTATTTTGTACTTTTGATTATGTCATCCTTCTCAGTGCTGCTCAGTCTGGCCTCCCTAACTTTTTTCCCCAGTTGTTCAACCTGGACTGTACCTCTGGTGATCTCATTCCTAATCTTATCCATCCTTGTCACTCCTAAGGAGAACCTCAACATCTTCATTTCTGCCTCTTCCAGTTCTGTCTCCTGTCTTTTTGTCCATGTCTCTGTCTCCAGACCATACAACATAGCTGGTCTCAACACTGTCTTGTAAACTTTTCCTTTCACCTTTGCTTTTGTCACAAATCACTCTTGCAACTTTTCTCCATCCACTCCATCCTGCCTGGACTCTATTTTTTCACCAACAGAAACAGAACAAAGTTACATTTTATGCAGATGACTTCTGAATTTAATTTAAATACAAGTGAGAAAACCACCTACAACATGTGCACAGTCTGCTCAGGTCCAACTCTGTCAGTACTGAACATTGTGTAATACTAATGATTCAACGTGTGTAGGAGATACAAGATGCTCAAATAACAAATAGTGTGTGGATGTAAGTACATTTTAGCATGAGCTGTATGAGCATTCAGCCGTTATATTATGTACAGCTGCTGCTGACTCATCGCGCTCTAACTAATCGTGTTTGAACAAGAACTACAGAAACATAAAACACAATCCAGCAAGCTTTTTCCATTTCTCTTTTTTAAATTGAGCTCTTTTGTAGCTTTCCTCTTGCACACTTTTAGAGCAAATTTAATTAAATCACAAAATGTAGGATTATTGCAGTGATTCACTATTTTCTTTTGTCACTTTCTTCCATGTTTTTTTTTTAATTCTCAGTGTCTGAAGCTCTTCAAATCTGTAGCTATTCCCATCTGGCTCTCTTTTTGTTGTTTAGTCTTGTGCAGATTGCATGACCATGGATAAAATGTCTCACGCACACACACACACGCACGCACGCACGCACGCACGCACGACACACACACACTGAGATGACCAGGTTAAAGCATACTAAGCCTTACTACACAGCAGATGGAGGAGGAGAGAGAGCTGGACACTGGTATTTGTTCTGGATGAGCTGCGAGGCCTTCACTGCATCAGTGCATGCAAAAACGACATCTTGCAGAAAAGGTGTGTGAACCACACTTGTGCATGACTTGTAAGGATGTGTTTGTTTGCTGGCCCATGTTTACTTCGGTTGTGCGTGAACATCAATACTCGATCTGGGGGGCGATCGATGCTCACGTGATTGATTTACTAAACAGGGTTATACGGTGAACATGACATAACAGATGGATCGTAGGCAGGACGGAAGCTTTGTTCAGATGGGACTGTGTGTGTCTGTGTGTGTGTGTGCATGCACACATGCTGACAGATGTGATCGTGCTGTGATCATTACGTCGAATGCAAATAACATAAACCCCAACAGAGATTATCAGTGAGGCAAAGTTAAAAGTCGTCTGTCTTACTCCTCTTTTCGTTTCTTTTTTCTTCAAAATAGCTAATCTTTTTTCCAGACACCCTATACAAAGTATTTTGTCCTTTTAAAAACACCATAAGTTCTTCAAAACGCACTCATACATAACAAAACATAGAGGAACTCTGCTGACTGGGCTTTTACCAACTTCCTGACTGACAGGAAGTGGCAGGCGAGGCTGGGGAAGCTCGTCTGACCATTGATGCCAGATTCCTGCTTTCTCCACGACTCCTCCCTGTACCCTGGCAGCTTTAGCCTCACATGAGTCCATCGAGCTCCTAAGGTGACGCCACTCTCATTTCTGGTAGAGATACAACTGTGTACTGGAGGAAGATTGACCACATGGTGCACTGATGCAGACAGATCGGTCTGGAACTTACTTCTGTGAAACTGTGAAGATGGTGGATTTCAGGAGGAACTCAGCCCCACCTGCACCCATCACACCCATCAGTGGACACTGTGGAACTTTCTGCTGTCTGGACACCCCCACACTGAGGACCTTCCATGGGAGCCCAACATAAGCTTCCTCATATCCAAAACACAACAGATTATGTGCTTCTGAGTCAGCTGAGGAAGTTCAACATATTAAATACAGTCATAGAGCTTCTGCACAGTTGTCACCAGGCCCATTCTCACCAGTTCCATCCCCCTGTGCCGTATGAATGGGTAACTGAGGACACAGATTGTAGTGTAAAGCGCTTTGAGTATCTTGATCAGAAAGTGCAGTCCAGTTACCATTTACCTTGTTGCACTCTGCTTCCATGGTTTCCACTAAGGTCAAAAGCACATCATTCATTCTGCAACGCAAGTGATCAGATGTAATCTGCATATACACTCCAGAACCTTTATACCCCCAGACCCAGGAAGCAGGGAGAACCTTCAGATGTTTTGTTCTGGCAGCAGGTTGAGGCCCATCAGAATCAGAACATCAAAACACAGACAGTTTTTCCTCACTACGTTCTCACGCCAGCCATCATCTTCCTCTTGTTCTGAAGTGAGGTCTCCGGGGCAGCAACTTGAGCAGGGAGGTCCAGACATCGCTTTCCACAGCCACCTCTTCCAGCTCTTCTGGAAGGACTCCAAGTCTTTCCCAGGCCAACCGAGAGACATTGTCTCTCCAGCGTGTCCTGGGTCTTCCCTGGGTGTCCTCCCAGTCGGACATGCCCGAACCACCTCAACTGGCTCCTCTTCATGTGGAGGAGCAGCGGTTCTACTCCGAGTCTCTCCTGGATAACTGAACTTCTCACCCTATTTCTAAGGGAGAGCCTAGCTGCCATGCAGAGGAAACTCATGTCAACCTCCTGTAACCACAATCTCGTTCTTTCAGTCTCTACCCAGAGTTCATGACCATAGGTAAATGGTAAATGGACTGCACTTATGTAGCGCCTTTCTATCTTATGAAAACACTTGCGCTTTACACTACAATCTGTGTCCCCATTTATCCATTCACACAGCACTTTACTAAATAAGCTAATTGAACAAATCATTCCAAAGAGACTAATCAGAGCTTTAAATTGCATTCATACACCAATGGGACACACATCAGAGGCAATGAGGGGTACAGTGTCTTACCCAGGGACACTTAGGCACGTGACTGCTGGTGGATTTGAACCCCCAACACATGATTGTGTACAGCACTTTGATCCTAAGGTTGTATAAAATGCTTTATAAATAAAGTTGGTATGGTATGGCATTTTTGCATTGTTTGTTCTTGCTCTTATTACTTAATGTCTGTTTGTACCAAAAGCTAAAACAAAGTCTTCATAGCTGTATGCCAAAATTGTGTATCTACTTGTCTTGTCTTTAATCATCTTTAATTTAAAATCGCAATAAAAAAGAACAAAAATCAAAAAGAGAACTTAAACATCTCTACACTTTCAGTAGTCTTGCAGGGGCAGTGCAACTGTCTGCAATAGAGTAGCATCTGGGCCCAAAAAAGTCTGATCTGACACGGCCCCAACCCGTAGCCATCATTTCCGAACCCCACCTGACCCGACGAATTAAAATAATTGCATGACCGAACCCAAAAAAAACCCTAGCATTTTTATTTAAGCTTTGACTGCAGTAAAGTTAATTTTACATTGGAGCTCCGTGGCTTCAGCGATGTGTTCCTCTCGTTCGATCCTATGCAGGCAGTCTGATTTCAGTCAGCCAAACTCGAACGAGAGGACCACACTGCAGAAGCCACGGAGCCCGAATGTCCAACGCCCAGCGTAAAACTAACTACGTGGTGACGCACAGCTGAATAAAAGGGGCAGAAGATCAGAGCAGAGTGGGTGTTTGTCCTTTCATGGCCATCAAAGGGCAGTAAAACTCTGTTTCTGCCTGAATTCTGCATTATTCAGACAAGGACGCTCTGACACGTCTGCTTTGGCATCTCACCTGTTTGCGTCATCGGCCGCGCACATCCGCTGAGTGCAGCGGCTGAACGTCCATTTGGGTGATGAATCGCTGCCGTATAGTCCCATCTGAAGCTTAACTAAACTTTATTTTACATCTTTCAAGGCCGGTCAGCTCACAGTTAAATGCCTGCGTGCGGCTGGTGAATATGTGGCAAGCCATGTTGCCATATACCTGGATTTTATGGCAAGTCATGTTGCCATATTATTGGATTTATGGCAAGCCATGTTGCCATATTATTGGATTTATGGCAAGCCATGTTGCCATATTATTGAATTTTTATGGCAAGCCATGTTACCATATAATTAGAATGTATGGCAAGCCATGTTGCCATATATTTATTTATTTATTTATTTATTCATTTCATTGATTTCCAATAAAAACACAAATACAATTTCAGAAAATTAAAAAA
>JARVGQ010000759.1:30706239-30718523 GCA_031762355.1 Hypsolebias martinsi | reverse complement strand
AGAGAGAGAGAGAGAGAGAGAGAGAGAGAGAGAGAGAGAGAGAGAGAGAGAGAGAGAGAGAGAGAGAGAGAGAATGAATAAAGACTGTCATGATTGCTGTTCTGGTCTGTCTTTTTTTCTTTTTCTTTTGAATCACTTGGTTAGAGGCCGAAAAAAAGCCTGTAACAGGTGAGATGGATAGGTGGATTGTTGGTATTGTTGGTGGGGGCGGGAGGGAGGAAGGTGGGTGAGTAGGTAGGTAGGTAGAAAAACAAAAGTATCAACAAATCCATTTATATAGGAGGCCAGGGCTGAAGACAAACTAAATGACGGGGTCACATAAACATACATTTCAAGCACATTTTAACAAAACATAACTTTTGTATAGGTGGGGAACCTTCAGCATCTTTCTAGCATAAATTGTTAGTGACCTGACAGATATCTGTGACAAACTGCAGGTCTGTCCAGGGTGTACCCCACCTCTAACCTGTTGACTGTTGGGCTGCAGCTCCCAGTGACCTGAACAGAAACGATTAAGTATTAGAAAAGACAAGCTTTTTTTTTTTTTAAAGATACTTGCTGTATTGCTTTCAAAAGTCAATTTTAATACTATTATAATTGAACTGCTGACTTATCTACTGTATAGGAATTCTCAATATTTAACAATGTTTATCATTTCACTAAAGACATATTTCAACTACAAAGACTTCATTTCAATTCAGTTCATTTTATTTATATAGCGCCATATCACAACAAAGTTGTCTGAGAGCACTTTATAGGAACATACACATACATAGACAAGCCAATTCGTAACATTCTTTATCTAAGGACTAACTTCAGAGCTTGTGTTCTTTGTTCTGTTTAGTTTAGCTCATCATAACCTTACAAATATAAATATTGAGCATGTGCATGAATAATTTTAGGTTATTATTGCACCTTTCTTTCTTTCTTTGTTCTTTATTCTTTCTATCTTTATTTCTTGCCAGCAGGTGCTTGGGGGAAGCCTACACATCCTTAACGCACAGCTTGGATACTGAAGTGAGTAATTTGCTCAATTGGAAATGTGGAAATGTCTCAAACTTTCATATGTGCCACTAAAATTTGTGTCACTGTGATTCAGTGTGTCAGTGCTTGATCTTGATCTTTATGTCCATGTCTGACCTTACTCCAGACGACCTTGACTGGTTGGGTTTAACAGCAGAGCGAGGGAACACTATTGCTCTTTTTCTGCTAAGCATACTGTGCTATTGTGCTAAACCAATGACATGCTCAAGGGTACAACAGCTGTATTTACTGTGTTGGTGGCAGTGCCAGTAGCATTTGTCCCGCGGTGTTTACTCTGTTAGATGCCCTCAGCAGTGTTACACATCTTCATCTAAAGAGAGCAAATTTACCTTTTTTCTTTATTTTCAAGGCTAAATGATAGAAAGATGCAGTTGGGCAGGATTTTTGGTTTACGTTTAGTATTCATCTCATATTTGTAACACAAGACTCTCTTGTCCTTGACTGCTTGTTACAAATAACCCTCACAATTCCCACAGGCTCAGAGATAATTCACTGATAATTTAAGTTACTTGTACTGTGTTGCATTTTTCCCTTAGATGCTTTGAAAGAAAACATTAGCACATTTATTTTGTAGTCTTTTTATTGTCTTTTTTATCGCTCCTGAGCGAACACTAGTTAGGCGCTCTTTTGTTCTAGGTAATGAGAGACTTTTGCTGAAGTGTACACAGAAGTTAGTGTAACTGAGCTCTTTTGTGGTGATCTAACAAAGTTAAGTCATGTCCTCTGGACAGATAAAAAAAAAAAAAGAAAAACTTGTTGAAATGTTTCATCTTTCATCCAAAAACTGTTTCAGTATGAGGAGCTGCTCTAAACTCTGTCTTATAAATAGCACCTTCTGAAAGTGGATCAACCAGTTTGTTGTTGACATCCAGAACTTGCTGTTCACATGATAAAGGAGATGCCTTCTTATATCACCTCCCACTTGTTACATTGTCAGTGCATTTACGGCACACGTTCTCAGGGATTCATTACTTGCAGCGTTCCCTCAGTGTCAACTGAACTCTGCAAAAAGGCCTTTTCTTACGTGGCTCCTGTAACCTGGAACACCTTGCAACAAGAACTGAAGCTGTTGATTTTGATTTCTTTAAGGGATTTTAAATATTTGATAATGCCAATAGAAATATCAAAGCAAATACGTTCTTGTTTTTAGTATTTTACCTTGTTCTATTTTTATATGGCAACTTGATTTGACAGTGTTGCTCTCAGACAAATGAACTTCAAATCCTCTGACTGGGTTCATGTTTTATTGCAATAAAACAAACTCAAGAACCATTTTGGTGAAGAACCTTAATTGCTCATGTATTTCTGTGTAATTGTTAGACAACAGACTAACTTTTCCACAACAATAACTTATTTTATTTGATTTTAATTCATTTTTGTTGAATTATTGTTGCCTGTCTGAAACAGGTCTCTCTCGAAAATGAATTGACTCAATGAGACTAATCTGTGCAGTATAAATAAAAGTTGAATAAGGGCTGTAACAGCTGGTTGTAATGGTCACTTGCTATTCACAGGGGTCTGACCCTCTGTGCTAGCTAGTTCTGTATGTCAACAACAAACTGATTGATCCACTACGAGAAGGTGCTGTTTATAAGACTGTTTGTTGCAGCTCCTCAGACTGAAAACCGTATTTTTTGGCCTATAAGTCAGTTTTTTTTTGCATAATTTACATGCCTTGCAACTTATAGGCCGAAGCAACATATTTATGGATTTTTTCCCCATATTTATAAACCATTTTTTTGGCTGAGATATGACTGTTTCCATTTGTTCTGACAGAAAAAAAGAGCAGTACCACATTCAGCCACTTGAGGGCAACAGGGTAGTAATAGCTGTATGGCATGCTGTTGTGTCATGTAATAGGTAAACATGGCTATAATGAAAATTTCAAAAATGTTCAAGACAAAAACAACTGGACTTTTATTTATCATACTTGACTTCATACATTTGTGTTTTTTTTTTTCTTGAACTTTTTTAAATTTACCATGTCCTAAATGACTGAGGATCTTCACCAGCTATTAATGACACAATCGGCTTGCCATATGACCCCCACCGTCGTTCTGTTTGCTGCTTGTACTGACCGTCTAACCAGCTGCACCGCCCTGGGGAAATGCAGCTAATTTGACTATTAAAGTGCATTTTTTAAGCAAATGTTAAACTGAGACACAACTTTGCTATAATTTCGAGCACACAATTGTTTAGGTGCTTTTCTTGTGAAATTTCGAAGAAATGAGCCGCGTTCCTCCTTCCTGATTTCCTCCCTGTCTGTACGTTGCTGGACCACCGAGGCAGCAATTCTATTTTTGAAATTCAGGTGACTTGACCATTCAAGTGCATTTTTTAAGCAAACATTAAACTGAGACACACCTTTGCTGTAATTTTGAGCCAACACAGTTGTTTAAGTGCGCTTGTGAAATTTCCAAGAAAGAGCTGCGTTCCTCCTCCTTTTTTCATCCTCTGCGTGCTCCCGGGAGCACAGAGGCAGCAAAACTGTTTTTGAAATGCAGCTGATTTGACCATTTAAGTGCATTTATTAAGCAAACGTTAGACTGAGACACACATTTACTATAATTTCAAGCAAACAAATAATTGATTTTAGGCGTTCATCATTTTAAATTTGCACAGCGACTCGTCGCATGCAAGTGTTTACCTTCATGTATCGGGTTTTGAAATACAGCTGATTTGACCGTCAAAGTGCATTTTTTAAGCAAAAGTTACACTGAGACACATTTACTATAATCTGAGACACAACTTTACTATAATTTCAAGCAAATTATTGTTTTTAAGTGTTGTTCTTGTTCAATTCTTGTTAAAGTCCTCCCATGCACGCTGCCGTGGCCGCCATTTAGCAGCCCATCGATTTTTGGCACACCAGCCCACATTTCCGGGTTGTCAGCTGCGACACGTAACAAACGTAACGCGTCAACGGTGACGCATAATAGATGTGATGTATTCGGCGAAGCGACTCATTTATGGGTTTTTCCACTTTTTTTTTTTTTTTTTGACAAATATGGACTGATGCGACTTATAGGGTGGTGTGACAAGTACGGCAGAAAAGACAGCAAGTCTTATGGATAAAAGACAAAACATTTCAACAAGTTTTTAACTTTCGTTTTATTTTTAATTCCTTTAAATCCATCCAGAGGACGTGACTTAACTTTGTTAGATTTTTCTACCTGTATTATGGAGCATGCATCAGGATATTTTGTGATGAGGTTGCATGGTGCACTTTAGCTGCTATTTAGCTTCTTGTTTCCATACAGAGCTACATTATATGCTGGCTTAAGAAAGTGCTGCTGAATCTAGTTATCTGCTGACTGGTTATTAAGGTAAATGACACGTTGTAGCACCAATGCACACACAAATATTTAGAACAGTTTGACACTGAATATATTTTATTTTTCAATTATGAAAGTTAGACTATTTATGAAATAGCCAATCAATATTATTTTAAGGGGGCTGAAATTTTAAATGAGTCCAACGGGGACTATTTTAAAGGGGCTGAGATAGTGTAGCAGTAGGGCAGCTGACTTTGGACCAGAACGTCACAGGTTCAACTCTGTCATGGTGTCCTTGAGCAAGAGACCCAATTCCTAACGGCTCCCTGGGTGCTTACAAAGCTGCCCACTGCTCCACCTGAGTGTATCTCAAGTGTGATGGGTTAAATGCAGAGTACAAGTTTTGTCACGTATGGGAACATACAATGATGACAACACATAACACTTAATGTAATTTACAGGAGCTTACAAAAAAAATGTTCAGGGCTTCTTAAAATGTTAACTCAGATATTCTTGCCACCAGGGAGTCACTGTAATCTGTTTGAATTATAAAAATGAGGAGGAAATTGAGAGCTAGAAGAAAGAAATACAAATATATGAAAGGTGAAAAAAAGGAATGATGGGAGGTGAGAATACGGGAGAACATAGGGAGAGGAGTAATCGCGTGTGTCCGGTGGAGGTCACCACTGGTCTGCAGGTTCTAATTATGTGCTAATAGCCACTGAGGAGGTCAATTGGAGCCATTAGCCAGTGCCTGTAGGTAGTTAACGGCCCACAGCATAACCCGGCCTCCTTAATGTTCCCTACGAGGCCGTTAGCGCTCTGTCACCAGCCAGCTAGCTGCCTCGTTACTGCGATTAGAAACCAATTGATAGGTAATAGTAAAATATGATAGCACCCCATCCAGGAAATATGGACTCTAGTGAAAATGTAAGAGCACAGGACTGATAGTGTACAAGAGGAAGTCTCCAATCCAGTAAAGGAAAGTCTGTTTCCCAATTTAACAAATTATAAATCCTTGAAATTATGTTTTGCACAAGACATAATTCAATATAGTTGCAATAAAAATTGTTGGATCCTGTCAACCAACAATTTTTTTTTTCTAAATTTAATCACAAATGAGAACAACTAGAGTTTTTGAGAAAATTGTCATGTTTAATGTTACAATATTTAAGCAGCATAATAAAAATTGAAGAAGATAACTTTTTTTAAGAAGGCAAAGTTTTAGATTAAAAAGGGAAATTGTTTATTTCTTTTTTTTTTTTTTATCCATTGAAGAAGTGGGCAACTCTAGATTATTAGTTATATGTAACTCGTAAACACTTGATGGATTAGACAGCTAACATATAAAAAAAAAGCAATTTTATTCAATTTCTATTTATACAGCACCACTGCACAACAAAATACTGTGTTGAATATCAGCTTTGTTGCAACTTCCCATTCTCTCAGGCAACAGTGGAAAGGAAAAAACTCAATTTTAACAGGAACAAACCTCCAGCAGAACTTGGCTGAGGATGGGCAGCCATCTACCTTAACTTGCAGAGGTTACAGGACACAGACACAGAATGGTTGGTCCATGTGTAGTTTCTATGGTAAGAAATAATAAGAAAAGCACACGTTAATGATACAAATAATTGAAAATACAAACAGAAAAGTGTGTAAAGAAAGCAGCAGAGTGAGAAAATGAGGTAATTTTGTCATCCATCAGTCTAAGTCTGTAGCAGCATAACTAAGGGATAGCTCAGGAAACCCAAGCCAATTGTAACTATAGAATTCATCAAAAAGGAAGGTCTTAAGCTTAGTCTGTAGTGTCAGCTTAATGGACAGAAACTAGAATTTGGTTCTACAACAAGGGGATTGATAACCAAAAGCTTGAGCACCGTTGTAATTTTGGGAACTAGGAACAACAAGTAAACCTGTGCTATGAGTGTGAAGTGCTCTGTTTGGAAAAATATGGAGAAATAAGATCTTTAATATAAGATGGAGCTTGGTTGTTAATTTTTTTTTTTTAACTTCCGATCTGATCCTAATGCCTAAATCAGGATATCGAAGGATACCGCTCCGATATCATATTCATTATTGAGTTTATATGAGGCTGTAATATCTCTATAGGCAAGTACAATTTGTACAGATATATGCATGCATGTCCAAAAAAGCAACTTGAGCTAAATGTTGGAAATGTTGGATACATTTCAAATATAAAATTAATTCCTGCTAACATAAAATACGTTTGTTTTTTATTCCTAGCTTTAAAGTGGATATTAAAGTGATTAAATGGCTTTAAACATCTGCTAGGTTCATGGCATAAACAACACAGACATGTTCCTGTTTTTTAGTATTTTACATTGCTTTATAATGTAACTATTTTTGTTTCATTTGTACTGATAAATATTCCCTGAAGGGTAAACTATATCTTGGCTGCAAGTTTCAAGCTGTGAACGTCTTTGTTTTCTACATCTGATAGCGATTGGTCATTAATTACAATGAAGTTTAGCAACTTCTCGGTAAACATTCAAGCTCCGTGTCTTCAGCGGTGTGTTCTCGTTCAGTCCAAAGCAGGCAGTCTGATTTCAGTCAGCCGTGCTCAGTCTTCCCCTCCTTCGAGGCGGGCAGACTGAGCAGGGCAGATTGAGTGTGGCTGACGGAAATCAGACTGCCTGCTTCTGATTGAACAAGAAGAATACACCGCTGAAGCCACGGAGCTCGAATGCCCAACGTTTTACCGCTGTTTAATGTAGTGTTATGTTTGATTAAGTTCTTGTATTATACAAAGTAGGTCGCGACAGCGTTCTCCTCTTAGTACAGCGGCTCTGCAGACATTGCACACTGATGGCTTGCTTTGTGGTGTTTGTAGAGCAAAATACGTCCACACAGCAGACGTTTCGATGAAAAGTTGGTTAGCCATTAGCCAAAGTGCCACTGCTGTTTTCACATATTTACTCATGTTTTAGCTGGCTGCAAACTATGAAATGGATTTCCTGAAGGTGAGGCGGGTCTTATTACTCCGGGTTTCACGAGACACGCCTCTGTTCATGAAATCCATTCCATAGTTTGAAACCAACTTGCAGAGCAGCCAGTAGGGAATCACGTGGAGATGTTTCAGCAGACACAGACATGCATCATGGATCAGAAATCTCTGCAGGTTTGATCGGAAAAATCCGATACATAAATTATGCTGGTATCAGAGGCCGATATTGATACCAGATTGGATCAGCTCCACCCCTAGTAAGAAGTAAGTTCTATTTGGAGATAGGTTAAAACTGGAGAAATACTATCTCTCCTTCTAACTCTCACCAAAACTCTAGCAGCAGCATCAACTGAATATTTTTGAAGAGTTTGTTGGACACCTGGATAATAGTGACTCACAAGTCATAGATGCATGGACCAGTTTTTCTGCAAATTCTGGGGCAAGATGTTCTAATTTTAATTATATTGTGCAGACGAAAAGGAAAAAAATATATATCTTGCAGGGGTTAATGACTCCCTGATCAGAAATAACACAGAGGTTTTTTACATTATAATTGGAGGCCAAATAGTTCCATTCAGAGGAAGTGAAAGGCTGCAAAGTTTGTTCCTAAGATTCTCAGGTCCAAAATGACCACAACCACAACTTGTCTGAGTTTAAAAGCAAAAAAGTAATATTTCAGGGATTTTTTTGTCTTTTAAACAATATTATGATCTTTTTTATAATCAACAACAACAACAACAACAATAAAATGATTGACTATGTAATGTTGCATGGATAAATATAACTGAGTATCATAAAAATACTAAGGATACAATCATGATAAAATTGTACCCCATGCTGTTTAATAACTTTACGTAATTGAAGAAAATTTGTACATATATAATATATGGGGTATATAGTAGTAACAGTATTTTAAAGAGTATTGGTCCAAGCACTGAACCTTGAGGAACTCCATGACTAACTGGTTCATAAATAAGATTAATGATAACATTAACAAACTGGAATATATCAGATAAATATAATTTAAACAGATTAGAATATGTTGTAAGATGACATAGGTGCACTGGTGACTCACCACTTATCCAGTCAGAAAGCCAGATCCATAGAATGCAAGAATTACACCTTTAGAGGATTTCTAGAAGGTAAAACATTGAAAATTCATTGAAAAACTTTGAGCATCTGAGCCTCTAGAGAAAGTTGCCGCATGCTGAAATATGTCTTTGGATTTTGGGAAATACCAAGCCATTTTGAATGAATTGAGAAATGATTAAAGGGATTATAATTCATCCTGAGGGAAAAATAAAAGCTTGAACTGAATTTCGCTGCCATGCTTCCAACGGCTTTAAATATTTCTCTCTAAACTACAAATGTGAACATGATAGCAACCCTAGGGGAAAAGTCACTAAAGCAAATAGATCCACTGATTTACAACCCCTGGATGCCAGCATTCATATTTGAATGTCCAGAGAAGCTGATGTTAAGGTTTTCATGATTAGTGCCTTCATGAAGGGTACTTTAATGACCAATCTTTGAGACGATTTATTCTGTCATTCACTAATCGTTTGACTTAAAGCCAGAAATGTCCCTCTTGTTCAAGAGCGGTAGTGAGAAGATTCCCAAAATCAGAAACTTGCGTCCTCTGTCTAACAGAGGTGTAAGAACCAAATCTCACTTAATTGCAGTTGGAATACAGTCACAAAGGCAAACTACATGTACTGTAGCAAAAAGCAGTAAAACAGTGCACTTCATTTGGTCCGCACAAAGGCGTTGCATCAATTACATGTGAATGGGAGGTGTCTCTCCCCCCCCCCCCCCCCCACACACTTTTACAAAATATTCATTTGGACCCCTCCACATTTACCATGACATATTAGTTCACCCAGCATTGTTTCTATTTTTTAATGAACAAGCCATACTACTTGATTAAAAGGAGAATATTCAAGCCACTAAAAAGCCACTCCGGGTTTTCCTGGTTACCTACAACAACTCCACACTGCATGCAGTGTTTCCTCGAGGTCATCTGCCTTAGCAGGGCATTTACAGGGGCAAGGGGGATACCTCCGTTTTGCATGCTAACTTAGTGCCACATTAGTGCTGGCAGTTGTTGAGTGGGTGTAGGGGTTAGGATGTTTGAGAGAGAAGAGGAGCATCTTAGCTAACACATCTGTATTGATGCTGCTAGCTCAGTACTTTTTTAGTTGCGGCAGTTTTTGACATGGGGGGATGGGGATTGTGCTCTATCCACACAAGGAGAGCTGTTGGTCAGGTTACTTCTTGTTGTGCCATGCTCTCTAAGATAGTTACTGAATCTAGAGTTTACTTATGTAGGTAAACGTAGATGTTTAACAACCTGTTAAAATACACCAGAATGCAGGAAATGGCATCTTCTTTATTAAAAATATTCTGGGGGAGAACACCCCCGCCCCCATCACCACCAGTGTTTCCCCACCAGCACACACGCACTACAAATGCTTCTGACGCTAATACATAAAATGTGTATTGTTGTCACTCTTGTGTGTTTCTGTGTTGGTCTCTTGATCAGTTGTTAACTCGTTGACTGGTGGGTCAGGCTTCAGATTAATAAACAGGTTTAACACCCACATTTTTAATTATCAAAAGCATTTGGGCCGTTTTCCTCTTACCATGTCTGATTTACCCTAATATTTCACTCGCAGGAATAGTTTGAAACGTTAGAAGCTGTGAGCGCTCTGCTTGCATGGTTTTAGTCTTTGGGGCCCCGTTTGCATGCTCGGTGGGCCGGTGGAAGAAAACTGCCTCTAGCTGTTGGCTCGGCTTTTAGTTTGACAGAGACAGATAATGTTGACATCAGTGTTTTCCTTTCCCAACTGCAGCACATCAGCTCATCAATCCCACTGACAAGATATATTTAATACTTGAATCTTTGGCGTGATGATTTTTCCAGAAGGAATACAAGAATTTGTTTTTAAATCATTGAGGAATGAGATCTTAAAATCAGTGCTGTTTTGAGTTTGTTGCTCTGAGTGTAACATGCTTGTACTGCTTAGGAATATTCAAATTTATTGAAAAAAAAAAAAAGATTTATCTGAAATACGCTTTCCTTAAAAGGGAGCATAAGCACAAATCTTCTATTTTCAAATTGTAGATCAGCAAAGAATGTATATTTGTAATTAAAAAAAAACATGGTTTATTGCTGCAACACATCTGAGTGAAGCTGTGCATTAAGCAGCCAGGTGATGCATGTCTTTACATTTGTTTTGCTTGTGCCAACAGTTCTAAAATTGTCATAGAGAAACCATTTTCCATGTAACCTTAGAGTTAAATCATAGAACGGATTTCACCCCTCTGCTCTGCATAATGTGTATTAACACTCATGCAGTATGTGTTTTTAAATTAAACTTAAATAGTGATAGGTAGGTAAACTGCAAAGTGGAGAAATGCTAAAAATAGACTGATGCTGTAGTTGATTTTAGAAATATGCAGCATGTTCTACATATTTTTATTTTTATTTTTCTTAGATAAACATATACTGTCTGTTTTATTGGAATCCTCTTGCATGGCTTTGGTCACAAGGTTGTGATCTTCTAGATGGAAAATGCATAAAATAAAAAAAGAAATCTGCATAAATGAGTTGAGCAGAAGAGAACAAATGCCGATGCCTTAACTAGGGTGCATGATTCAGTTAGTTGACTTGCAGATGTGTTTTACGGTATGGATATAAATTCAGATCAGGCTTGTTTGATTCAGATTTTGGATTAAGATGACAGAATAAGAGTTCATTTTTGGGGCATATGGATTATTCAGTCAGAAACATGGCTCTGCTGGCTGTTGTTTCAAAAGAAACTAGGATGGATTTAGAGAAACATTTCTAAATGGGTTGGAAACTGTAGTTGGCAGAGAAATTAGGACAATAGGGATTGTTGCGTATTAATGCAGTATGTAAAAAAAAAAGAAACAGTAAAACAAGTCTTAGTCATTTGACATAAAATGTTGTTATTGAATATGATCAAAGTGTGAGTGTAATCCTCATTAGTAAGATAAATGCACATTTACAAGTTCAGATGTGGAAAAAATATAACAAATGAACTACAGATTAGCGTAA
Organism: Hypsolebias martinsi; assembly: GCA_031762355.1. Classification (NCBI taxonomy): domain Eukaryota; kingdom Metazoa; phylum Chordata; class Actinopteri; order Cyprinodontiformes; family Rivulidae; genus Hypsolebias; species Hypsolebias martinsi. Next base: position 30,707,155 of record JARVGQ010000759.1, on the reverse strand, counting down.
AATTGCATGAAGGATACAGACCTCAGAGTCTTATAAAGTCATACAATCTGGAGATTTGGTAGTGTCTGATATTTGTACTTCTCAAGGTGAAGGATCACTTTAAATTATTACAAAGGTGCTCCAAGATCTCAACATTATTATGCAATAAAATATTTATATTCCGATGGAAACAAAGTCTTGGCTGTTGTTTCCCCCAGGCTTTGCACACAAAGTTTCATACAACTACATAAATACCAAATACTGAATTCCTGGTTTTTAGTCATGTTAAACATTAACGACAGAACGTCATCAACACTTGATGTGAGAGGAACTTCTGTTAAGTTGTAATACCCATCCATCAGAAATTCACACGTTTAAAGGTCAATTATCAAGAAGCCCTGAATCCGTTCAGTCTATGGACGTTCAGCTGTTTCATTTGAGCCACCTTTCCCACAAGTGTGTTGAAGCTCACAACCTGTTCAAGTTCAAGTTGTATTTATTTGTCATATGCAAGGTTAACACAAGGTTAACAGTACAATGGAATGCTCAGGATGAGAAGAACTGATTTGACTCGCTATGAAATCAAAGAACAAACAAACAAGATATACTAAAGCTTCAATAAGGGTATACAAAAAAGTACCAAAAAGTGAAAAAGTAAATTAGAATATTTACAACTTCCTAAAGAGAGGTAGTAAACAACAGCATGGTAGAATATAACGGTGCAAGCAGGATGAATTTGAACGAATAATATTTCAAGGTAGTAACATAAGCTAAAATGCACATGCTATATCAGAATAAGCTTTATTATCATTGCACCGAGATACAACGTGAATATGTTCATACAGCCGTCCAGAAGATGGGCGGTGTGCACGAAGCCTCTGCTGGATTATTGAGCATGCATCAGGGTGTCCTTTGCTATAAAGCACGGCCTTCTTAT
>JARVGQ010000759.1:30681395-30693622 GCA_031762355.1 Hypsolebias martinsi | reverse complement strand
GCATCTATGAACTATTCAGACCTGTGATTTTTTTTAATTGTGGAAAACATAATTAAGCATAGAAATAAAGCAAAAAGGTTCAAGTACTGTATTTGCAAAGGAAATTACAGGAAAACTGCTAAAACATGCTTTTTTTTGTTGTTTGTATAACAACTATAAAATTCAGTTTTATGTTAGTTTTGGTCAAAGCTTGAAAGATCCGCTGCAGAGGGACCAAAGAGCCGCATGTGGCTCCAGAGCCGCAGGTTGCAGACCTCTAGTCTATAAGAAGCAGAAAACAAAGACCTGATTTAGGAGCCCAGAAACATCATCCTGCTGCAGATCATTTCCAAGTGTGGGCTCTCACAATGATTGTCAGAAATGAAATAATATTTTAACTTTATTCTTATTGGTATATTGCTGCTTAAATGTTATAAAATATAAAATTAGTCATAAATTGATTAAAGAACTTCGTTAATGTTTAGGATCTCATTGTACTTTTGTAAATGGTCTCATTAATAGGGGTGCGCCAATAAATCAGCCCCGATTTCCTTAATTTTGGGAAATCGATCGATACTTACATGAGAAACCCATTTTACAGATTTTTATTTTTTAGTTTTTTAGTTTTAACAATTGTCTGAACTTCATTTATATTTCAGATCACTACCTTGTGACCAGTTAATACAACTTTGTATTGTTTCTAGGATATTGTTCAAGGGTATGTTTTTCCAGTAAAATAATATTGGAAAATTGAAGGTGCATTGTGACCTTATAACACCTGACAGTGTCGCTTATAACATAAAATCGGTATTGGCCAAAATCGGACTCGGCAGGTCAGACTTTTTAGAGATAAGTGATCGGCCAGAAAACTGCAATTGGTGCACCCCTACTCATTAACAGTGTCTGTCTGTACATTTAAAACAGCAATATTATGGTATGTGGCACAAGTCTCTGCTGATGTTTTTGTGGGTTTAGAACCTGAAATGTCTGGGAACCTCTGATTTCTATCTACCGGTATTTATTAGAGGTGCACCGGTTGCAGTTTTCTGGCCGATCACATATTTCTACAAAGCCTGACTTGCCCATTCTGATTTTGGCCGATAGGATTTTATTTTATAAGCGACGCTGTCAGGTTAAGGTCAAAATGCACCTTCAATTTTACAATTTTATTTCATTGAAAAACATACCCTTGAACAACATACTAGAAACAATACAAACTTGTTTTAGCTGGCCATGAGGTAGTGCTCTGAAATATAAATGAAGTTTAGACAATTGTTGTTAAAACTACAAAAAATCAGTAATATCAGTTTCTAATATAAGTATCGGCCGATCTCCAAAAATTAAGGAAATTGGGGCCGATTTATCAGTGCACCCAGTATCGATTTGGGAATCACCTTGTTGGTGCTAAAATGCTTCATGCATGTAAAACTGCTATCTTTGGTACTTTCATGATTTAAAATTGGTTCTTTGATAACTGTCTGTCACTTGTTGAAACAACACTGGTTCATTAGATTTAGAAGTTTTTTTTTAAATGCCTGAATGGTTCACAAATCAGAGTTTAGTCACAAAAAAAATTCCACAGAAAATGGTCAGGCACTCAATGTAATACAAATACAGCTGTGATCAAATTTTTTTTACCATTTTTCAGAGAATATAATAACAAAAAAACTTTTCTTTCACTCATGATTAGTGGTTGGGTGAAACCATTGATTATATCAAACAGTTGTGCTCATCTTTTTTACATTGTAAGGACAAGAGAAAATATCCAAATGACCCTGATCAAAAATGTACATACCCTAGTTCTTAATACCGTATATTTTTTCCTTTAGCATCAAGGACAGCTTGAAGTCTCTGTGATAGTTGTAGATGAGACTGTTTTCTCACATGGCTAAGCTGCCCATTGTTTTTGGCAACATGTCTCCAGTTCCTGTAAATTCTTGGGCTGTCTTGCATGAACTGCACGTTTTGAGATCTCCCCAAAGTGGCTCAATGATATTGAGGTCAGGAGACGGAGATAGTCAGTCCAGCACCTTCACTTTTTTCTGCTGTAACCATTGACACGTTGACTTGTTTTGGATCGTTGTCATGTTGGAATATTGAAGAGCATCCCATGCGCAGTTTCCGAGCTGATGAGTGCAAATTTCCCTCCATTATTTTCTGATAGCATGTTGCATCTGGTCAAGTTCCCTGTGCCTGTGTAGCTCACACATCCCCAAAACACCAGCCATCCACCTCTGTTTTACAGTAGAGATGGTGTATTTTTCATCTTGGGCATTGTTGACTCCACTCCAAATGTAACGTTTTTGTTTGTGGCCAAAAAGTAACATTTTGGTTTCATCACTTCAAATAATTTTGTTCCAGAAGTTTCAAGGCTTGTCTCGGTGCTGTTTAGCGTGTTGTAAGCGGACTACTTTTTGGCATTGGCGCAGTAATAGCTTTCTTCTGGCATCTCGACCATGCAGCCCATTTTTCTTCAAGTTTCCTTATTGTGCATCTTGAAAAGTTCACACCACTTTTTTTTCTTAGAGTCCTGTATGTCAGCTGAAGTTGTGTTTTTTTCCTTGCATCCTGAACAATTTTCCAAGCAATTGTGGCTGAAATTTTTGGTGGTCTACCTGACCTTGGCTTGGTTAACAGAATCTCTCATTTTCCACTTCTTTCTTAGGCTCTGAACAATGCTGATTGACATTCTTAATTGCTTGGGTATCTTTTTATATCCTTTTCTTGTTTCATAAAGAACAACCATCTTCTCCCGCAGATATTTTATAATTATTTACTTTCTCTATGGCTCGGAATCAACACTCGATGAAACCTGTCAGGAGCCTATAAACTCACTGACTTTTTATACACACTCACTAATTACAAGCAAAACGATGAAGTTGGGTACCTTTAGTAGCCATTTACTTCTGTGTGTTTATCATACCAAAATTTCCAGGGTATGTAAATTTTTTGATCAGGGTATTTACTGTTATGATGATGTAAAAAAGGCAAACACAATTGTTTGATAATAAGTGGCTTCATCCAACCACTAACCATGAGTAAAATCAAAGATTATAATTCACATACTCTGAAAAATGGCAAAATCATAAATTCTGCTAGCGTATGTAAACTTTTGAGCACAACTTTAAGTTAAAAAATAGTGCAAGACTTTTTGAAAAACCTAAAATTATGTCAAGTTATTGATCAAAAACCACTTTAAGAGACTATAAAGTGGTCTAACTTGTGGCAGAAGATAAAAAATGAGGGATTACTTGGGTAGTGTAAGGATTTATTGAGTGTGAAATTATATTTGTGGGCTGCTGTACTGTAGATGGTGGGAGGCAAGTTAGTCGTCCTTATATATTTTTTTTACAAGTAATGTTTATGTCTGCTGTGTGCTACAACTGATCGTTTTCTCTTGTTCTCAGGTTGAATTGTTTTCCTGCAGAGTCACAGCTACAGGAGAAGGTCTGACCTCTGCCTTGAGCAATCTGAGACATGAGTGTTGTCAGAGAATTACATGGAATTGGCTACAGGGGTGGTGGAGGGGTTGTGGCCTCTCATAACGGACCCACCCACTTTACTGAAGATGCACCACGACCTCCAGTTCCTGGTGAGGAAGGGACTGATCTGGACCCCCCAGTCCAGTCAGTCAACAGCCGTCCAAATACCCTATACCAAGCCCAAGGCCACCCGTTGTCGTCAAAAATGGGGGATCTATCAAGTTACTCACCCTCTTCATCGTCTGCAACTCCACGTCGCCCTGACTTGGACTTGGGCTATGAACCTGAGGGCTCAGCCTCTCCAACGCCACCTTATCTGAAGTGGGCTGAGTCGCTACACTCTCTCCTAGATGACCAGGAAGGCACCCAGCTGTTCAGATCCTTCCTGTGCCAGGAAGGGTGTGAAGACCTGGTTGACTTTTGGTTTGCGTGCTCAGGGTTCAGGAAGACCAGCCAGGAGAAAAAGCCCAAGCTGGCTAAGGCCATCTACAGGAAATACATAGTGGATGGAGGTGGAATCGTCTCCAGGCAGATCAAATCGGCTACTAAGAGCTTCATCAGAGACTGTGTGGGAAAGCAGCATCCAGACCCTGCCATGTTTGAACAGGTAACTAAAACAGTAAATTCCCCAAGCTAGCGCAATCCATGGTGGACTAGCTTGGATTACAAATGCTATAGAAGGATAGAGGCTGTATTTTAAAACTGTTGGCTGCAGCTGTGTTGAAGAACTGAATTTTAAAGTCACTTGGGCATTGATGCAGACAAGGTGCACTGCTGAAACTGAATTTTTTGCTTACAAGATTATAACTGAGGCTTTAATTGATTTGTTGTAGATGAATTCTGGTAACTTTTCTTGCAGTGCTAGTTACCTGCAAACAAGTTTGCTTATGGGTCTGAAGCTCATTTAAAGTGACATTTCAGTTTGAAACCAGATGCAACAAAGACATGAATATAGATCTAGAGGTGATTTGGAGGTACCTATTGCAGGTTACTTTATTTTTAGTGTTTTTATTTATTTATTTTTTTAAATTCCCATGAAGTTTGATTTTTATTCGTGAAAGGACTTATGGCAGAATTCTTACTCTGCGGCAGATGTTTCAGTCCTGAGACCTTAGTTTTACAGTAACATTCAGTGCTGCGTCACTGAAGCATGGATTTTTGTTTTCTACGTCTGGTGAGAAAACCTTTACAAAGTACTGAATACAACAAAATTATAGTTTCATTTTCTCACTCTGTGCTTTCTTTAACCCATGAACTAATGCTTAGAAACATCTGACGTTTCTTGTGTCTTTTGTACACAGCATAAGGTATTTTATAGTTGTTAACACATTAGACGATTCAGAAACTATGGGTTGGGAGCTTCAGGCTGTAAGTTGCTATAACAACTTACTAGGGGTGCACCGATAAATCGGCCGGCCGATTTATCGGCCCCGATTTCCTTAATTTTGGGAAATCGGAAATTGGCCAATACTTGCATGAGAAACAGATTTTGCAGATTTTGTTTTAGTTTTAACAACAATTGTCTAAACTTCATTTATATTTCAGAGCACTACCTTGTGACCAGTTAAAAAAGTTTGCATTGTTTCTAGAATTTTGTTCAAGGGTCTGTTTTTCAACAAAATAAGATTGAAGTTTGAATGCGCGTTGTGACCTTACAACATCTAACTAACAGTGTTGCTTATAAAACAAAATCGGAATCGGCAATTCAGACTTTGTAGAAATAGGTGATCGGTGATCGGCCAAAAAACTGCAATCGGTGCACCCCTATTAACCATTAAGCATTTGATAAACATTAGCATAAAATAATAAAAGTATGATACTTTCCTAAATCTACTTTTACCTTGTTCACCTTAAATCTTGCCATTGCAGAAAGCAAGGAAAGTCTTCACACTTTAATCAGTATGATACGAGAGAGACTGCTAGGTGAGCTCTCTTAAGTACTCCTTCACTCCAAAGTAGGACCAGTCATTAATCAAGTGCCAATGTTAAAAAACAACCACATAATGACGGTGCACCGAAGACCGGGTGCATTTAGAGGTCTGCGAGCACGTGTCGTGTGTTTCCACTTCACACACGTGGAAGTGGATCATGTGTCCGAGTGGCTTACAGGTGGCTTGCAGGGCAGCCTTTCTGCGGGGAAGTGCAGGGAAGACAGGCAAGGTTCAAGTACCTCCGACGAGCTGATCGCGCTCAACTGAGCAATCCCAGCATCTGAGAGGACCCTTCACCAGCCTTCTTATCACACTCAGCACCGCACCGTTTCACTCGGCTCCCGCCTCTCCGCCGCAGCCTTCGTCATCTTTCCACCATCTTTTCCAAATCTTAACCCTCGTTCTTTTTGCCTCTATCTATCCATAGCTTTTTCCATCTTCTTCTCATTTCTCATTAAAACCGTACCATCTGCCAGTCTATTTAATATTCAGAATTAACAAAAAAAAAAAAAATTATGATAATTTTTTACTTACTTCTACAAAAGCTTTGTCTTTGAGAGCTAATGAATTCGAAGGCTTTTCCTTTAGTGGGATACATGTACTGGTGAACACTTTGTACAGACGTTTTTCTAGTATGCTTTACATACTTGGTTTTATGGTACTTGATGGACAATTGTTACTGGGAGCAAACAGTAGGAGAATTTTCTAAATGGGGAACTGGTCTATAAACTCATATTGGTGTTATCTCCCTGAAACAATTAAAGCATCTCCAAATGGGAAAAAAAGGTCAAACCACATAATTGTGCATATATCTTCATCCCCCCCAATTTGGCCTTGCAAGTTCCTGTTAAACTCACTGACATGGAGATTTTGAGAAGCCAAGACAGCAACTGTGCCGTTTAAAACGTGCCATTTGTAAGATTTCAAGATGCTTCCCTCAACTGCACCCTCACATCTCTTAGAAATCAGTCCTATTAGGCACAATGATATCACCAGGGAGGGCAGATTCAGAGTGCTGACAGGGGCAGAGGGGGAAACAACAGTTAGCGAGGAGCACGGCGAGCAGGAGGATAGATGGAGCGAGGCGCAGAGGCAGGAAGGAGGGATGATTTACTTAAGAGAATCTGCGGGCTTCCTCCTGAACAAGCTGCTGCCACAGATCCTGGGAGCCTGAATTGATAAATTCGCTTTGATAAAAGTCACAGAAATGCCGGCCTGTCTGCGCACCTCTATTAAGAGCTGGTACATTTGTCACAACCACTGGAAGTCAAGCGGAGGGTTTTAATGTCACATCAGGCTGAATTAAAGACTCAATCGAAGGCTGCGAAAGGTTTAGGTTCTTATTTCAAGTGACAGTGGTGGTTGGTGCAGCTGCGTCTGCTGTGAAAGATTCCCGGGCTCCACTTGATCAAGGCAGTCATTTTACATTTTCTATTTGTCTGTTGGGAATTTTGTGATTATTTGCTGCTCATTTTAGCCTGGATGCTCATTTTGTATCTGATGACTTTGAGGAAAGGGAGGGTGTGTGCGTGTGTGCGTGTGCAGAGGAAGAGCACGGGTTTTTCATCTCATGTCTGGCATTATTTTTTCTTAATTTATTATTATTATTCATATTAATCAAGAAAAATTAGATCTGCGCTGCATTAATCAACAACTCATGCCTTAATATAGCAAACCAAGGGAGCGTTTTTTTTTTTTTTAAAGAAAAAGGGCTGCATTTAAAAACACACAGCGTTTCCCCCCCAAGAAGCCCCTTTAATACCACATTACTGTTTTCCATTTATGCAAAAGTAAATAAGTAAACCCAAAAGGCAAATGAGCATTCCAGGCATTAAACACACTGCCTTCTGTGCACGCCTGGTACAGCCTCGACCACATCTCTGAGGCATTGCTGCTGGAAGACCAAGACTTGCTACCTAAAAAAAGGTGAATACTTGTCTGCTTTTTTTTTTTTTTTGCTCTATTTTTAAGGCAGCGTATTCACAAACAAGTTGCTTTTTTAGCTTTTTTTTTATTTATTGGACATCATTACTGCAAAGCAGCATATAAGGCCTCTTTGAAACGTCAGAGGATCTCAGTTAGAGTCAGGGTGTTCATTCCCTCCGTGTTATCAACAGATTCATCCTCTTAAACATCTCAGAGCAGCATATTTAAACGTCACAGCGACACAAAATGGTGAGGCTGGACCTGTTCCAGGCCTGGAATGTGCACCACAACAGTCAGGAGCGAGCCAAGATAATTCCAGTTCAATCAATCAGATATCGCGCGTTATAACTCCGACTTATTGTTCTCAGCAGCCGAAGTCTGAGACGGGTCTGTCAGTGTTGTCAGCGAGCGGCAGGATCGGCTGCGTTCAACACAGCAGAGTGCGCAAGAACTGGAAATTAGACCTCGAAGGAGAACAGACAGTCAAAAGCTTCTACGATTCATGAGAAAATTAATCATCATTGTTTTCAGGTATTAGTTTAAAACTATTTTTTAACTTGTCACCCATGTCAAGGAGGTCATTTATGTCAGTGGTTCTCAAACTGCGGTCCTCAGACCCTCAGGGGTCCACGAGCTGGTGCTTTAGGGTCCACAAAAAAAAAAAAAATAATGTTTTTTTACAAGCATGTAGATGTTTAACAACCTGTTAAAATACACCAAAACACAGGAAATCACATCTACTTTATTCAACATTTTCTGGGGGAGGACCTCCTGCCGACTGCTATTTGCATTCCGCATAGATCGTTTTACAGAATAAGCCCTGTTATTTGGTACGACTACTTTTTTATGATTCTGTTCAGTTTTATGTAAAGAGTTTTCTGTAACAATTTGAAGACGTGACAGTACATTTATTATGTTCATTATGTGAATAGGTAAAGTTTTAAAAGTGTTTTTTGATACTGTTAGTTTTCTCAAAACTGTAATTTTTGGAAGGTGAAAAAAAAAAAGTGTTAATTAAGTGTGTCTTGAATGAAAAATACCCCATGTTTAAAAGTATTGTATTAACACTATTAAAGAACAGGTTTTATTACAGATATTTGTTACACTATTATGTATTTCCATTGCATTAAAGAGATAAATTGAAGATATTTAGTTAATAACCATGAGGGTTATGAGGGTGTCCCTGAAACCAAAAAGTTTGAGAAACCCTGATTTATGTGATCAGATGTGTGAATTAAAAAAAAAAAAAAAAAAAAAAAAAAGACAATTGAGCTCAACATCTGTGATTACATTTCTATCATTTTTTTCCAATGTCATATTTGAAAATACACACGGAGTCAATACCAGCGTTGTGACGATAAATACATAAATGAAAAAGCTTCTACAGAGACTCGTGGTAAAGAAAAGTTTGACCCAAACAATCTGCTGTTGAAGTCACCGATGGCAGATGTTAATTAAATGGAATTCATGCAAACTGTTTGATATTTAATTCCTTTTCTTTCTGCATTTCCTCTCTCTCTGTCCATGCACTCATTTACACAAGCTGATCCCTCCTGGTGTTTTATTTAATTAGGTAAAGCACACATTACTTGCGTGTAAGCGAACATGTGCGAGCATGTGTGTTAGTGTATTTGCTCTCCAGGAGCCGTCAGTCTTTCATGAACTACTTAAAAAAAAAAGTCTTGTTCAAGGTGGGTTCTTAATACTATTTATCCATTATTTATCTGTGTTATTACCAGGGTTGAATTTGAAAAGAGAACTCTGTGATGTGGGAGAATTCCCTCAGCGCCTGGCTCTTTCTTTTAATACGTCTCTTTAGTCGTAAGACGCGCTCCCACCTCTGCTGTAAAAAGAAACCTTAATAGATCTGCAATTTCTGACAGATTTATCAAATCATTCGTTTTTCATTTTTATTTTCAAATGGCTCACCTCATCATCTTTTCCCTCCGTCCCCGCCCCCACTTTTTGTCTTCCTCTTTGTCTTCTGTTTTTAGTCCTTATCTTTTTTTTTTTTGTTAGCATTATTATCTCAGATGACGAGCCGCGGTTGTTTTCTTCACCTCGGAGCCGCCTTTTCCTTCGCTGGAGTCTCTGTTCTTGTTTTGTTCAAACACATTTAAACACGTTGGAGGCAGATATGATGGGCTGTAAATGTTGTGATTGATCATTTTGCTCTCGTTTGACCTGCAGTAACTGCGGTGATTAAATATTCACACGTTTTGAGTTCTTGAGCGCTTGATGTGTAAACGTGAAGTTTTACAGTTCTTTTTATATAACGTCCATGTATGACTTTTTGTGAGCACAGTGGGTGTGTTGTTGTTTTGTTTTGTTTTTCCCCACTGACCTGAGTGAGCTGTCTTGGCCTGGACATGCTTGTTTAAAAAAAAATACTTGTTTAAATTTGTGTACTTGATAGTAAATACAAATACTATAATTAATTTTTTTAATATAAATAAAAAGGACGATAGGACACTTACAATCCGATCAATTTTATCTGTAATCCTGTCACATACACATAATTCAGTATCACTAAATCAAAATGTTTTGTTTACACCTCTAAGCAGTTCATTATTGTAATCTTCCAATAATATTAAAGAAGCAATCTCTGGAAAAAAAATATTATTGCTCGCTGCCTTGCATGCCAACATTTTAAACAAATATGTGCACTCTATTAATATGTGTTGGGATGATTCTCAGCTACTACCACACATACATTTAGTCCAATACATACAGTATAAACAAATGGTTGTATTGTAGCCATAGTTGTGTTTCATGGGTTCATTAGCTGTGGTGGGTTATCCTAAATCGGGGAGAGGTCAAATGTTGTTCAGCTGAACACATTTACCCAGTGATAATGTTCTGACATTTTTTATAAAATACATTAGAGATGTGCAGAGAGTGGTGAAGGCTGCACAGAAGTCTGTTGGAGTCAGCCTCCCCACCATCACAGACATCTACACCTCTTGATGCAGGAAGAGGGCCACCTGCATCATGAAGGACCCCACTCACCCATCATACACACTTTTTGCCCCGCTCCCCTCAGGCAGGAGGTTGAGGAGCATTAAATGTAGAACCACTAGGGCCCTGCACACACGTAGCCTGATATTTGAAAAAACGAATATCTGCGCAAAAAAAATATTGCCGTCCATACATGTTCGGATAGAGAAAATGATCGTCTACAATGAACCTGGTGATTTTCACCACAGAGCGTTGTAAAGAATATGCCCAACCCATAGGAGGCAGTGTAGTGCAAAGGTGAAACGTATATCAGCCAATCACAACCCTTCAAAGCAACCACAACTTCCTGTTAGTATTGAATCATGGCGCCTGGAGGTTCGTTTGTGTGGACAGACCGCGAGGTTGAACTACTATTAAACACCGTGTTGGAGTACAAAGTTAATAAAACGCAGGAAAATGTCGACTGGGAATCATGTCAGAGCAAGTAAGTTGACATTTTAGCGCTTTTTTTAGAGCATTACCCAACGGAGTTTTGTTGCACATGTGACGTCAGCGCTGCGCTGCACCATCTGTCGCAGACATAATGCGCAAATCTCCGGTTCCGAAAGTCCACACGCAAACCTGAAAGAGGAGAATTCTCAAATCTCCACTTTGGCTGGAGTTTTTATTAAATTCGTTTATAGTTACATCAACCGGAGTTCACGTGTGGATGAAAGGCCAAACTGCATGATAAACTATTCGGTTTTACTGATATCCTGCTGCGTGTGTACAGGGCCTCAGTCTTTGGAGTACTTGGGATGTGCAACACCTGATATTTAAATTCCTAATCAGATGTTTTATATAATAATTAAAAGGAAAAAAGAAAGAAAAAGATTAATCACATACAATAACCATCTAAAATGTTTTAAGTGGCACCTCATTTTTTTAATTGCCTGCCAAATTATATTAAAGACCAATACATGAGTGTTACGTATTAACCAGTTTATAGATGATTCTGTGTAAGGGTGTTACTGGGTGTGTGTGAGCCACACCTTCATGCACACACCTGTCTCCTTCACACTGTTGCATCATTGATCTCCCAAGCATGGTTCTGGTGTGTTTTGACGTCCCAAATTTTCTCACCACCATTCGTTATCTGGAGTTTACACGGAGCGGCCAAATGTTGGGAACACACGTTGAGACATAACAACTGCATGGGAAAGAAACACATACGTGAAGATAAAAACTGACCAATGAACAGGAAGACACAAAAGATTCAGTTCAGTTCATTTTATTTCTATAGTGCCAAGTCACAACAGAAGTCATCTCAGGACACTGAACAGAAACATTCACATTCATTGGAAAAAAAAAAAAAAAAAAACATTAGTAAAAGTTATGTTGTACCTCGTGGATTAAGCTTGTTGTTTAGGAAACAGTCTTATGAGTAGAATGTTGCATTAGCATTCATTTGGTTTTAGTTTTCTTAACTTATGAACAGAATACCATAGACACACTAATACGGTTTGAAACAATTATGTTTGTAAAAGTTTTATTTTTTTATTATCATTATTATTTTTTTTCCATTTTCTTTAAATAATGGCAGCGTGTCACACTTGAGAGTGAGTTCTTAGGTTTGAGCCTGGACTGTGAGACCCAGACCTCTGCATCTCCACTAAAACCTGCTTATACTTCCTGATGGTCAAACTTTATCATCTCTTCACTCAGGCCATGACTGACCCAGCAGAGCCAATCAGAGGCAGTCTATAGCAGTAGTAACAATCTCACAATTTCTTTTTTTTTCAATTGTTGACATTCATTTAGATCTCTTTTCTAAACCAATATGTATACACGTATACAGGTAGTCCTCGACTTACGACGTAGATCTGTTCTCACGTGGCGTCGTAAACCGAATTTGACGTAAGTTGGAACATACGTAAATACATGTGACGTACCTGTTTTACCAAGCGCGTAA
>JARVGQ010000759.1:30618170-30628304 GCA_031762355.1 Hypsolebias martinsi | reverse complement strand
CATACACCGGTAGCGGTAGACTGCCATGCAAGGCGCCAGCCAGTCCTACCGGGAGCAACTCGGGGTTAAGTGTCTTGGCCAGGGACACAACGAGGTATGCAGTGATCGGGGAACGAACCCGGGATCTTCCGGTCCTGAGCTGGCTGCCCTGCCTCTACCATCTCGGCCCCTCTATGACTGTAACTATGTCCAAATTATGGAAACAGCCTAGCTTGTCATGACACCCACAGCAGAAGTGTATCTAAGTACTACAGTTTGCTGATTTTCTATTTAGTAGTTGCATCTTGACATGGTCCAAGAAATTATTGACATAGATTGTCTCTGCAGACATTTGTAACATTAAAGTACTTTATTTATTACCCCCGCCCCCACTAATTTTGTCAGGATAAAATTTGCTTCTGAAGCTACTTTTGGAGCCTGGGGAATTTGATTAAAATATCACATTAGAGAGCATTTAGTTTAAAAGGCCTACTATGACAATTACCTAAATTGTTTAATGGAACGATTCAAAAAGACACAATTACATCATCTAATTTTCTAAAAAAATAAATAAATAAATAAATCCTTGAGATTTTACAAACTGCTCTAGACAATTAACAAGTTTCATGTAAGTTGTAGGCAGAGAAGACTACATGATGCCTCAGCAAAGGCATAGCAGTCTTAGCTGTTGACAGTTGTGGTATTAAATGGGTGGGTGTGTTTTCAACAGGCCACAAATGCTGGTTCAAAACTAGAGCCTGTCTAAAGGTAATTACAGTGTGTTAAATGAAGACATAGTACAAGCAAATGTCAGTCACCATTTGCTGATCAGCCACATCTTTTACAGTTTTGTCTTCTGAACCCTCCCTGATTCAGAGAGGGGAGAAGTACTTACAGATTCAACAGCTGAAAGAAAAAAAAAAAAAAAAACTTTAGCTGATACTGTAAAGGGAATCCCACAGCATCCAATATCAAGACTAATCACACGCAATACAAGCTAGCTAGCTCGCTAGCATGTAAGCAGACCCAGACATGTTAAAATATTGCATTACCCAAATTACATTATTTAGTAATGGAAGCATAAAGAATCCTCTTAGTCTTCAGTAAGAGTGATCCGAAGAGTCTGTAAGCTGTAAACTAGACTCCTCCATAATGCTGCTGATGGAAAGAAGCTCCCAATCAGCGGCGTCTTTTTTTTCAACTGGACACATTAGGGGTGCACTGCGTAACGGGAAATGCTCGCGATTTACGAATTTCTATCTGCAACAAATACTAAAACTATAGATGTAATGAATGTCAATGCAATGTCCTTTAAATTAATGGAAAACAATATAAATTAGTGTGTGAGTGTGTAGGTGGGTGTGTGGGAGCGGAGGCAACCAAAAAATAAATAAAAAAAAAACAAAAAAAGTACAACCAATGCAACCAGCTTAAAACCTAAGGAAAGTTAATCTCCACAGTCCTCTAGCATTGATCACTGGGGCCCTAAAGCTATTATCATGATCTAATTAGGTTTAACATAAGTCTGTGTCATGGCCTGGTGCAAGGCTGTCTTGTCCCCAATTCCACACTTTCACAGCACCCCTATTTAAAAATAGCACACACACACACACACACACACACACACACACACACACACACCACATGAATACTATTTTTTTTTTCTTTTTCTTTTGGTGTGATGTACCGTAATGTCAGAAAAAGATCCAGTCAACAAAGAAGAAAACAAACAAAAAATAAATAAATAAATAAATAAAACACCCACACCAAACAAGCTCAGGGTAACCCCTGTCATGGAGAAGTGTGCCAGTACAACCTTTATTTTTAAAGAGTTTGGAAACACTTTATCCTGCACTTTGCTAAAAGTTACTTTCAGTGAAACAAACAAACAAAACTAAATCAGACATTTATATATTTATACATTTGGATGTTGTTTATTTTTGCAGTTTAAAATTAGGTCCTCCCCCCCCCCCCCCCTACTGAATGCTGCACATAGGTTTTTGGCCAGACACCATTAGCATAGCTCTAAATCGTTCATCCATTTCTTCCCATTTCTGCAACATCATTTATATATTTTTGTTTTGTTTTGGGGTACCTTTTTTCTAAGTTGAAGTGCATTATTGCAGCTGCAAAAGGGGAAAAAAAAAAGCAAACAAACAAACAAACTGGTACCAACAACGAAAACCCCCCAACCTGCTCTGACACCTTATTAATTTTCAACAAGATTAGCAGCAATTGTGCACACAGCTGGCACGGTGGGTGGTTGTGACCATAATCACCCTTTACCCCAACACAGACACGCACAAACACACATGATGCAGCTGCATGCACTGGACCTCACATGTAAAACCCCAAGAATGTGCAAAAAAATTCAAGGTAATTCATTAGAAAGGGTCCATTGTAGCCCCTTTAAAAAAGTATTATGGTTTTTGTGTGGTACAGTTTAGGTACCCATGACAGTGTTCTTACTTCAAGCCCTGGCAGTAGAATGGCAGTTCAGTTCCCATATAGAAAAAGACAGTTCTCATGAATACTTGTAAGTGAGAAATGCATATACCCTTTTCAAATGTGTTCATGGTTTCTGAAGGGCCACTCTGACCAAATGAGAGCCCTTTTCTACCCCCCTTTCCCTCTTTTGATTGATATGTGAAATCCGTCTCACTCTGCAGCTCTAAAGGCAGTCCCTGTGTGTGTCTGAAAGGTGCTCATTGTTGGGCAGAGACTACTTTGTCAAGAAACAATCCTGTTCCCAAGGAAGCCGAGAATGTCTTAAAGAAAAGATACATTGGGGAACTTTTAATTTTGTTGTGTGTGAGGTCATTTTAATCCTGATTAATTTTTATAGCAGCGGTTGTAGTTCAATGGCTGCTGGCCCTAATGCTCTAAAAGGAGGAGCCAGATAAAGAAGGAATGGGGAAGAATGAAAAAGCCACCCGCAGTCTTGGTGAACAATTTGAAACTTACGTGTCACGGACCAAGCGAGGAGAAAGGGTGGAGGCCTTTGTTGATGGGCACATTGGGATGTATTTAAGTTTTACAAAGGAGATTCTCTGAATGCAGGCCTGATTTTTGCTACAATGTTTAAAACGAGCGGCGTTTAGGCAGATTTTCCAGAGGATAAAGTTTTGTATGGTAACCCTTTAAAGCTTAGAGGCAAAGGAGTTGCTGCTTTCAAGATGGGTTCAGGAAACAGGCTCACATCTATAAAACGGCATGACTCCAGTTTTACATATTTCATATGTCAATACGTATATTAACACATTTCAATAAGTCTTCTGTACACATGAGCTGAGAACATAACATCATTCATGCTGCTTAAAGGTAATAACAGGTGTCAATGCAAGCACCATTACTATTTGAGTTGTTGTTTTTTTTCTGTTTTTGTCAGATTTTTTTTGATTTGCTACTCCTTTAACTTTGACAATACCAGTGGTGAACCATGCCTGTAGGAGCTAGGCCTTCAGTTTGGATAACATGTGACATCCCGTTCAGTGCGAACGTCAAAGACCTCTACAGAGTAGTTGTCTGATTACATCACTATTTTCAGTTTTAGTAAATTTTGTAACTAGCTGAAGGGTAGGTCTTGTCCTCTTTTGATTCATTCAAGTACAACATCTGACTCATGGTGTTTTTAAACAGCCACAAACAACAACCTGGACATGAATACTAACCCACCACCAAAAACCAACAGGGACAACCCATCTGAACTCATAACCTGAAAAAGTCCTCCCATTTCTGTCCCATGATTACCCAGAAGGACATGCGGCTCACACAGTCTCTTCACGTACAACAATGGATAACTATATTTTATCAATTAAAAATAAACTGCAAAGCACTTTACATAAATTAAGATATTTTAGTAATATAAATACAATCTACATACAACATATTTATTTAAATATATATTTGCAGTATTTCATGTGATGGATTCTTTGTACTTGTCTGAAGGTGTTGAAGAGTGTTCCCTACTGCAAACTACAAAAAAAAAAAAAACAAAAAAAAAAAAAACAAAAAAAAAAAAAAAAAAAAAAAAAAAAAAAAAGAAAGAAAACGGACATTGACAAGGTGAGTAATGTGTTTCGTCTTAATGGAGAAAAGATCAGCAGTCTCTACTGATTTTATTTAACTTATCGAGGAACAAGAAAATTTTGCAAATTGAAGGGAGAGAACAACTGAAACTTTGTTTTGCCCTGCAAATATGAAATCAGCTCTTAAGAAAAGTGTAACTTTCATGATGTTGGCAAGCTGAATAAACTCTGATTGTTCCCAGCTACAGCTGAAAGATAGCAATGCTTTATGTGTGATGCATTAACATGCAGAGCTAGCAAAAACAATACATACATTAATTCCAGTTAAAAGGGAAAATATGCAAAAATAAATGTGGAAATATGGGCATGACAAAGAAAATAGCAAAGTAAAATTTAAAGTCCTAACATTCTTTGAAGGATTGCATTTTACAAAGTTGTAGCTGCTTTGGTCAAACCTTGTTAAGGACAATTCCATGCAATACCACGTCACACTCAGAGCACATGTCGTGAACGAGTCTCAACTACTAGCACACCAAATTTCATTTTAATATCAAACCGACTGAGGCGTAACTATTGTTGTGGTGGTTAATGTGATAACTTTCTGAAAGTGTCATTACAGCAGTTCCTAAAGTGGTTTATGAGATATTTTACTAACAAACAGAATTTACTCCAAATTTTAATGGTAAGTCTTTAAGGAAAGAGCTAGCGTAACAGTTAGCCCTCAAAAAATGTGTTGGGAATCACTCTCAGCTACTATCACACCAAAATGTAGGTTAATATTTGAAAAATTGACTGAGTTGCAAACATTTTGGTTTTAAAGGTCACTTGGCTGAGGCAGCCATGTTGAATCTGGTTAACTCCATAAATTATTCAGTTTGTAGATGTACATCCAATGATTACAATCCACACGTTTTGATTAAAATTGTATCAAAAATCAGTTATTTTTATAAAATGAATAAATAAAAAGGATGCACACAGACACTGGCACAAACTATGTCCATTACTGCTCTTTGTTGGCTGGTAGTAAACAAAAAAAAAAAGATAAATTGTTTACATATTACTACCATCTCATTTCATTTATCGATTATTATTAGAGCCAAGTACTGTATTTTTCGCCATATAAGTCACACTTTTTTTTTGCATAAATTTGCAAGTCAACTTATACACCGAAGCAACTACTATGTTTTATTTCCCCATATTTATAACCCAATTTTTGGCTGAGATCTGATGATTTCATTCATTCTGATATGGAAAATATTAAACACTAACATTTTCAGCCGCTAGAGGCCCCTCGAGCAATATGGCAAGCCAAGTGTCCCATTAGTAGGTACAAGTGGCTATTAATGACACACTTAGCTTGCCATACCAAGCCACCTTCATCTTGCTCTGGAACGCCTGGAGCAAACATCAAATCAGCTGCATTTAGACGCACTGCCCAGGTGAAATGCAGCTGATTTGACCATTTATTAAGGAAAAGTTCAACTGAGACGCACCTTTACTATAATGTCAAGCAAACAAATAATTGTTTTTAGGTGGTTATCTAGACTTAGGGACTCAGAGTAGAGCCGTTGCTTCTCCACATCGAGAGGAGCCAGTTGAGATGGCTCGGGCATCTGGTTAGGATGCCTCCTGGACGCCTCCCTTGTGAGGTGCTCTGGGCATGTCCCACCGGGAGGAGACCCAGAGGAAGACCCAGGACACGCTGGAGGGACTATGTTTCTCGGCTGGACTGGGAACGCCTTGGGATCCCCCTGGAGGAGCTGGCCCAAGTGGCTGGGGAGAGGGAAGTCTGGGCCTCCTTACTTAGGCTGCTACCTCCGCGACCCGACCCCGGACAAGCGGAAGAGAATAGATGGATGGATGCAACTGAAAATGTGCAATTTTTTTTCTCCAATTTTGAGTCGCAACTAGTCTCCAACAGTCGCAGCCCAGTGAGATACTGCCTTTACAGATATTACATATCAGATACAGAGATAATAACAAAACAATAATGGCCTACCATAAGGAGCCCGTCCAGCCAGCGGGTTGGGCAACGGTGTTGGATTTCCAGTTCCTTCTCTCCGATTCCTGTCCGCTAAAGCAGGGAAGTCTGACAGATCCAGTCCCATTACACTGTCACTCCCATCTGCATCAACAGGATAATACAGTGTCCTTTACCTTCTATTTGTTTACCAATGTGACAAAGGTAAGGTTGATATTACAGCATTATTACACAGAACGAGTGTGATAGTAATCTGTAAGTAGACTTTTTCCATAAATTACAAACACATTTAATGGCCAATTTAAATGTTGCTCAGCTTAACAGAACAAAATAATTGCTCTTAATAGTTAGCTACCAAATTAAAAAAAACATACTTTCAGTACCAGTTCAGCTATTAAATAAAACATGTTATTTGTAAACTAGACACGTTGTGATATTTTGAGGTTAACCCCACCAACCTGTGCCGTTGAAGATGTTGCTTGCTAACGAGTTGTTCATTCCAAATGCCTGATTACGGTTCATACCGAATCCCGACATGCTGAAGAAACAAAAACGCAGCAAAACAGAAAAGAAGAAATGTCACCTTTGTTTTAGGAAGTGTAGTTTGCTAGCAGATCTTCACACAACCAAACCACATGAATAAACCAGATGTATCTACCTGCTTATGGTGCATGGCTGACGTGCTGGTTGCTGTTTGGGCATACAGATGATGCTTGGTGAGCTGCGGTTGGGGCTTCCAAGCCCTGAGCTGCTCATACTATTGGTCCTGCTGCTTATCCCGAGGCCTTGACCAACCTGAGAGTGATTCAGTATGTTCCTCGAGTTCATTGGTAACGTCCCTCTGTGAAACCATCATCACCTCAGTTAGTGGAGCTCTCATTTTAACAAGAAAAACTTTCAAAAACAGCAACAACAGACACACCTGCTTGGTGATGGAGGCGTATGTAGGGACATGGTGGGGACACCTGTTGTTGGGGTGATATGACTCGGTAGCTGCGTCCCTTGCGTTAGATTTCGGTTTAACTGAGGTGTACTGTTTCCCATGCTTCTAATGGGGAAACCGATTGCACCTGCAGGGAAAGAAAACAAAACACAAAGACAGGATGAAATCATAAAAATGTCAAAAAAAAACACAGACAGGACTCTTTGCAATTTATGTCCATTTAACTTCAACTCATTGCCACATTTAAAAGTTTTGGTGATAACTGACCCTTAAAAACCAAAGCACAATGTTTTCTACTAACTAAAATACAATAAAAATTATTAAAATTAATTAATCTGTGGAAAGAATCTATCAATAGTAAACACTCACTTTGTGGACCATACAAACTTGGACCAAGCTGTGACAGTTGACCAGACGACGACGGTGAAGGAGAGGAAAGTATCTGAAATGTTAGATTTAAAAACAAGGTAGGGTAAGTAACAAATAAAAAAATACTGACTAAAGTAGATGTAATGTTGAAACTTACATCTTTGTCCGATCGATGTGGGAACATCGACGGCTGGTTGTAGTACATGTCGTCAGTGAAGTCATTATCGATTACCTCGACAAAGTCTGGAAATTTCTTTCTAGCACCAAACATGCCTTTTGTCACCTGAAGAGAGCGATAACTCTATTAAAATGAAAATCAGGAAAATTGAAAATTAACAAAAACATATATAAGCAATCACAAAAGAAATTATGTTGTGCTGTGATCAACATTTTCCTAATTCTAATTAAACAAAGACTTGTTTTTACAGCCGCTTAACAAATGTTTTAAACTCTTTGTATAGATTCAATTAATGAAACAGAAACAAATTCTGCTTTTGTGGCAAGCTGCTAGTGATAAAGTGACTAAAGATCAGGTTTGAAATTGGCTATTTGTTGTCTGTGATGTATAGACAAAGCACCGGCTCATCCCTTGAGTTTAGGAGCCTTTTAACAACAAAATGATTCACAGATTACAAATATGTAGCTCAACAAACAAGAAAACATTTATCTAAAAATTCCAAGTACTGGAGTGAAAACAACTAGACTAAAAGAAAGATATGTCTAAAGAAAAACTTTGAAAGACTTTCAGAAAGCTTGGAGGAATACTACACAATAACACTTTTAAACAGCAGCACCAACATCTGGATTATTAGAGGACAAACATAAGAAACAAGGAATGAAAGTCTTGCAGAGTACTTTGAATGGTGTTGATAAACTCTTAAAGCAGGCAAAATTAGGAAAACGACGTTGGACTTTCATAAGACATTTGATCATATTGATCTAAGTACCCAAATAATAAAGTAGCCAACTGATCTATCGTTTTCATTTTGGGTGTTAATGTGACTAATCTCTGAAACTGAAACCGACTGTGAGTGAAAACAGCAGCGGTGCTAACAGGTTAGCAAACCCACTAACATTAAGAGGCTAACGTTAGCGTGCTAGGTACTCTGAAACCCTTAATAATGCACCACCATAAAATAAAGGAGAACATAACAACCTGTCAGCTACAAATCCCTACAACTTAACGATTAAGCAGCAGTCGTTATCTGGCTGTCTGAAGCCCTCCTCCGTCTCCATGTTTCCACAGTCAGCTGTCCCGTTTTCTCGGCTAACTTTATGCTCGGTTTGCAAGCAGCTGCAGCGAAGCAGCAGCAACAAACCGCTAATGCTAAAGGCTAACGAGCTGCCGCGGATCAGAACTGAACAGAAACCCAACAAAAAGCTCCAGCCGAGACGTGAAATTTCTGATAAGCCCCTTTGACGAGAGTGTTTAATAAGCAAAATACCCTCACCGCATCAATTTCCCTTCGCTTCGTTAGATCCAAGATGGCTGTGTGTACTTCCAGTCGAAAGAAGTGTTAGCCTTTGCTCTCTGACCTTCAACCCGCAGACTACTTCCGTACACAAACCCGCAGCCTGCCTCTCACTGTGATGGATTTAACTGCTTCTTCTCTGAAGTGCCCCAATAAAATTCTAAAAAAAAAATAAAAAAAAAAAATCTAGGCTAAATTGTATCTAAAATGTATATATTACAGTATTGTCGATGTTGTAGTGAGTGTAATTCAAGTTCAAGGTTCTTTATTTTCATTCACAGCACATGTGGTACATGAGGTGGAGCGAAATTGTGTAAAAGGCCCAGTTACACCCAACAATAGCAAAAATATAAAGTATAAAAAGAAACAGCATATAAGGATCTAAGATATAAACTAAAATATCTACAATATCTATACAACTAAGATATGTACATGTACACACACACGTAATTATTCATTCAACCGTTATTTAAACAGGTAGTCCCATTGAGCCACGAGGACTCATTTACAAGAGAGACCTGAATTTTAACAAAGAGCAATGACAGCGGTGGACAACAACGATAATAGACATTCACAGTTGATACATATAAATTTAAGGGTTTTTTTGTTTATTTGTTTTGTTTGGTTTTTTTTTACAACTGGAAACAAAATGATAATTAAAAGGATAATTAAAAAGAAACATAGTGAGGGGGAAAAAAACAGCTAGATTACGAGGCGGTGTAGAATACTAAAAACATATTCAGAGAGATTTATTAGTCATTCACATCACTTGCGGTACATGTGGTGGAGCGAGATTATGTACGCAGGGTCCCAGTTACATCCAACAATAAAATGTCAAAGAAAAACAGTAATAAGATCTAAGATATAACTTAAGTAAAACATCAGCTAAATAATACACTAAGCACTAGTAGCATAAAAAACATTATGTCGAACAGCAGCACGAACATGAGTCTGTGTGAGCATGATGAGCATGAATGAACAGCAACATGAAACAGATCAGCAGCAACATGAAACAGATCAGCAGCAACATGAAACAGATCAGCAGTTATATAGATTTCCATATAACTATGCATGTAAATATACAGTATAGAACTAAGATTTATATATGTATATGAACACTGTATATATCTTAGTTATTTAGATATTCATGAATGTAGTACAGGCAGTCCTCGAGTTACGAACGAGACCCTTACCTAAGGACCGTTTGTAACCCGATTTTGCCGTAAGTCGGGACCCGTAGCACGTGGCGTTCGTAAGTCCGGATTTTTGTGCGTAAGTCGAACCACGCACGTAAACGGCGTTTTAAACACGTTTTTTTCAATGTAACACAACACCAGCGTACATTCTGTACCTTTAAAATGT
>JARVGQ010000759.1:30415832-30427154 GCA_031762355.1 Hypsolebias martinsi | reverse complement strand
CATGAACACTTCCAGATACTTTCCATAGTCCTGATAAATATGTTACAGTGTCTCTCTACCAGTCCACTTTGATAAGGGACCACAGATGTTCTCAGGGGTGGGGGTGAGCGGGGGTGGGGGGTGGGGAGAGCAGAGTTTCTGTACTTACACATCCTCCAGGAGAAATCTGAGATAAGTTGGCCTATCCAAGGCCAGCAGGGAGGCCACATTCAGAATTGTTTTGGGCAGGCCCACTCTACTGGTTTCTGTCTGCCAGATTTGTGGACATTCTTCCGGTCCGTGCTTCTTAGTCTTCTCCAAGGTCAGTTCCTTAGAGAGACAAAGGGTGAGTAACACAAACACTCTGCTCTCTGCCATTTATTATAACTGTTGTTAGTGCAGACAAACTGTGGACTGCAGCCGCCTGTAGTGTGCATGTGCGACTTTACGTTTGTGGAGCATTTCACACCTCTGTGCAGGGTTCCCCTTAAAAACTCCACTCTGAGACCTGGATTCAGAAACCTTACGTTTCAGAGAGATTAAGGGCTGGTGTTGTGTAAATGAACAAGAGAACCGCAGCAGGAAGGCTGTGGTTTCACGTCGTGTAAACAGAACCTGGCTGCCCTGTATGTCAATCAAGTGACAAATTTCATAGTGATAGTACTGAAATCTATTATCTAATGCCATGCGATCTACCCATAATACCTTTGCGATTGGACGGTAGATCATGAAGGATGTACTGGGCACCACTCTTCTATATTATTATAAAAAAATGTAACCAAGAATGCCTGAATGTGACCTCAATCCATCCAAAATGAGTTCACACCTGGATTTAACACTGCCCACTGCAGGATGACACATCTGGACTGGACTCTTCTGTCCAGAGGACAATAAATACTTTACAAAACAAACAGTGATGTTCAGTAAAGATGCAGTGATCTCGCCTCAAAACAATTTTTTTGTTAAAGGGGCTCAGATGTGTCAGTGTGACGTGAACATTGGTGCCATGAATGAAGGAGTCAAAACCCCATGGTGAGTAAAAGGATGAATGTAGGATAAAAAAAGAAAGAATGAAAGAAAAAGAAGAAATTCAGTAGAGTCAAGAAAAAAAAGGGAAGCAAAAGATTAAAAAAAAAAAAGCAGAATGAAGCCTGAAAGAATAGAGCTGCTATTCTGGGTTCTTATTAACAGGTCCTGCTGGTGCAGCAATTAATAATCTACTTCTGTGTTTAACACGGGACCTGGTCCCTGGTGGAGACGTTTTAGCTGGCTTTGATGCTGAAAGAGCTCCTTCCCTTCCTCTCCTCTCCTTAAGTGCCTCCCCTGGTGTTATTTGCGTGTTGGTTTTCTCTAGTTAAGATAGGAAACAGACCAAATCGTTATTCCCCTAACTTCAAGCCAATTTTCTATCAACAATCCAACACGCTGCGGGAAAGGCCTTCAATTCATCAGAGGAAAACTAGAAAAGAAAAAAAAAATCCCGTCAGGCTGTTTGAAGTAATGTAAATGTATTTATTTTTAGATGATTTGTTGTGTCGGAGGATTAAACGTATATAAAGTGTAATTATGAATATCTAATAAATGCCAAATCAAAGATGTCCAATGTAAGATCTAAGCTTTGTTGCACATTTAGACAGCAGTGACCATCACTGTCCACACTTAGACTGGTGTCTTTCCCAGTCCTTAAGATAAACATAAAGAACATGCGTACATTTTATTTACTCTAACAGTTTATTGTTCTTAATTCTCACATGCACGGTTCATGTGCATTAAGACAGAATTTTGCAATGGAGATTTTTATTAAAAAAATATAAAAAAATGAACGCCAACACAATTATAAATGGAGAAAGAAAATGGAAGGGGAAGGGTGCAAAACAAAAAAACAAAACAAACAAAAAAAAAAAAGTTTTTTTTTTTTTTTTTTTTTAATTGAAATTTTAAAATAAAGGTTTGGGAACATGGAATGGATTATTTTATTATACGTTCAAGGTTCATTTCAACATTTATTTATTGTGGAAAATGATCCAACATTACACATTTGTGAGTGGCAAAAGCATTTGAACCTTTGCTTTCAGTGTATGTTGTGACCCCCACCCCCCACCCCCCATGCATCAATAGCCGCAACTAAACATTTCTTGTAACTACTGATCAGTCCTGCACACCGGCTTGGAGGAATTTTAGCCCATTCCTCTGTACAGAACAGCTTCAACTCTGGGATGTTGGTGGTTTCCTCACATTTACTGATGCTTCAGGTCCTTCTACAACATTTGGATTGGATTAAGATCAAGACATTGACTTGGTCATTCCACAACACGAACTTTATTCTTCTTGAACCATTATTTGGTAGAACGACTCGTGCGCTTATAGAGTCATTGTTTTGCTGCATGACCCACCTTCTCTTGAGATTCAGTGCGTGGACAGATGTTCTGACATTTTCTTTTAGAATTCTTTGATATAATTCAGAATTAATTGTTTCATCAATGATGGCAAGCTGTCTTGGCCCAGATGCATCAAAACAAGTCCAAACCATAATACTACCACCACCATGTTTCACAGATGCAATAAAGTTCAGTGTTTCCGCAGCCATTTTCCAAGGAGGACGCCCTGCCCTGTCAACAGAACCGAGCACCCTGCTAAAATGCCCTTCACCCACATCACTCCATCCTCTTTGGATCATTTTCCTCAATAAATGAATGACCAGGTATAATATTATTGTCTCGTTTGTTTAACTGGGTTCTCTTCATCTACTTTTAGGACTTATGTGAAAATCTGATGATGTTTTAGGTCATATTTATGAAGAAATTAAAAAAAAAAAATCTAAAGGGTTCACACACTTCGAAGTGGCTGTGTGCCTCTATGAGTTACTGATAGACTGGCAACCTGTACAGGATATACCTCAATTCTAGCCCAATGACCCATGGGAAAATATTTTCAATACTCTTAAATATGGCCTTTACATGTACACAATGACTACTGAATGCCTAATCTTATAAGTGCATACACTTTTAGTAAAACTAAGTCAACATAACTGACAGCGTTTGAATACAATGAAGCTGTGTCTTGTGATGAAGCCCAGCCAACATTGCGAGTATAAAAACTGTTTCAGTGTGGATGGTTTGGCATTAGAGCCTGTGTGTACGAGCGTCTGAAGGTGTTGCTGGAGTTTGCTGAGTAATGTGGGAGCTGCAGTATGGATGCAGGTT
The DNA here is from genome assembly GCA_031762355.1 of Hypsolebias martinsi. Taxonomy (NCBI): domain Eukaryota; kingdom Metazoa; phylum Chordata; class Actinopteri; order Cyprinodontiformes; family Rivulidae; genus Hypsolebias; species Hypsolebias martinsi. The sequence continues at coordinate 30,423,972 of JARVGQ010000759.1, read as the reverse complement.
ATTGGACAGATGGTTTGGCACATTTAATTGCTCACACCTTCTGTGTTCCCGTGTCTCTGCCTACAGACCCTCCTTCTGTCTTTTGTCTCTGTCTACTCGCAAAAAGAATGTTCTAAATAGAAATTGCTGTTTACAAGACAACTTTATTTTAAGTCTGACCTCTTCAAAATGTTCAAAGTATATTTTAAAATCACAGTTTTTTTTGTAAAATATTTTAATGTTTAACACATACGGTATATTGTTTATGTGAACAGAGACAAATATCAGATGAAACTCTTGGACAATCAGTGGGAAATATCAGGAAAGTCAGTTTTCCTGTAGATTCAAGGAATCTGAACCATGATTTGATCAACCTAATTGCACCTTTTATTTATTTTATTTTTGGTCACCGAGGCCGGTTTGAATCAGTTTTGCTCCAAATGTTTATCAACTGAATATGCAGATTGCTTATTTTCTAAGCGTTTAATTCAAGTTTGTTCTATGGTTGATGAGATATTTAACCAACAAACCAACAGTGTTAATTCCAACAGCGCTCGCCAAAGCTTTAAACAAATAATCTACGTGATTCATTTGGACATCAAATATGAGATGAGGATGACCCTTAGCTATGGTTACAACACTTTTATTTTAATATCCGTAACTATTAGCCATTTTTTTGTTGACTCAAGATGAATATCCAGTGAGTAATTTTGGAGTTTCAATAAAATATTCCCATTGTGATGCCTTGCTCATAGACAAAAGAAATATACACACATGCACTTACATCATTGCCCACCCATGGTGGTATAGTCGGTAAATATATTCTGGTGAAGTGTTAACCGACATGAAGAAGCAGTTAAAAATAATATGGCACCACATGCACATGCACAGACTCATAAAGAACCAGAACAATGTGTTGGCATTCCACCAAACGCATCCAGCCTTAAATGCAGTTGGATGCCAGTGCTCCCATCTGTTGCAGTTTCAAGATAGCTCGCTTCACAAGAAAAAAGGAAACGTCTTCAGTAGAGTTGTATTTTTTTTTTAATTCAAATATAAGCACAATTAGGGCTAGTACATCTGATTTGTTTCAGCCTTCGCTCGCTAACTGCCTCGTTGATACTTCTGTCACTTATTGCCCCAATTAAAATGTAAACGGCAGAAACAATTGAAGGCAAAACAATGTTTTAAGCTAAATATGCAATCTCCTCTAGCAGCAGATTTAATAATCAAACAAAATGCACGTGCAAGGACACAACGCCAGTCTTTTTTTTGTATGAATTTTGGCATTCTATTCGTCAGATGGACAAAATATTTAGTTAACATGGTGCCAAAAAAGCAAAGTGTGTGTGTTTGTATGAACGTAAGAAAAAGAGAGTTAGATAGAGAGGATTCATTTATGGGTAGACATAAAACAATAGCAGTAGCCTATCCAGGTGCATGAACAGTGTATTGAAGACTAGCTGTTGCCGTGTATTTGGTGGTGTAATCTATCCTTACAACATCTGACGCACACACACCTCCACCCACTGAGCTGTCTCCTTCTACCCTTCTCTTCACTTCCTTATCCCAACTTCCTCTGATCTCCACACAGAGGGCCTTAGGGGGTTAATTAACAGGCTTAGATAATGCCACACTAATAAAAATAAGACAACTGTTTCTCTCCCCCGCCTTTCTTCATCACTCCTGAAGCCTTTATGCCTTTGCAGCCAGCCTATTGTCAAGGCAAGATTGATAAACACATGCTTTAAAGAATACTGTACATGTGAATGTTGGTCACAGTAAAGTATGCAATTAAGTTGGAGATGATCCAGGGATGTTTTCCGAATAATGTTATGCACCTGTTACCAATACAGTTGAAATATCTACTTGACTGGAGGCACAACAAAAGTGATTGAGGTTAGGGACACGTATAGTTTTGTAAAAAAAAAAAAAAAAAAAATCTGTAAAGATGTACAGGTTTTGGTCTCCATTTTATTATCCTCTCCTGCTCAAATGGAATCCACCATCAGACATTAATTTCAAATCTAGAAAACATTTTTTTAGTGCGAAGGCTTGAGCCTGATTGTGCTCTCATCTTATGTTGTACCAAAATGGTGCCAATAGTCACGTACTGTCTTCAAAATAAACTTATCACAACTAAACACTAAAAAGAAGACAAGCACAGGCACCCATGTCAATAACTCTGCACAGTACTAGTCATTTTTAACAGTGCACTACAAAAAGAGGAAAAAGCAAAAGCTAACACACATAAAGTGGGTCACTGATGCTCAGAAAGAACCATGACCTCTTACAGTAGATGGTCCTGCTGATTGTCTAAATGCCTTTCTCTGTGGGAATGAATCAAAGTTAATTTCAAAGTACCATCAACGTATGGCCTTCACAGTTTTATGTTGCAGTGCAGTGGTCAGTTTTAATCTCAGCACCCTGTAGCACCCTATCTAGACCGTCTTCAAAACCAGCACAGCAGTTTAATTTGCAGTGTCCCCTTTTCCCCACTAAAACATCTCCTTTGAGATAAACCCTGACTTCATATGTATTTATTTTTCATAGTTTATGAAGACTAATAGTAAAGAAGCAGGGAGCTACGGGAGGAAGAAAAAAAAAGTTGAGTTGTTTTGGGGCATATTTGGCTCACTCTAAGAGTGAAATGGGATGAGATACTATGCCTTTCGGACTTAACGTAATGTAAGAGAGTGTGAAATTAAACTGCACATGAATAAAAGGGACCTTCATTGTGTGCGGCTGACTAGCTTATCTGGAAATTCAGACAACTGGAACATCCAAAGCCTCCAAACTTGTAGCAATCCCCTTTGTCTGGCTCTGCAGCAAACAATGTAACATAAAAAAGCCAGCGAGGCTCCAAAGCCTGTGTCAGATTGCCAAACACAAAGTAGCTGCTTCCACATGCCTTGGTTTGTGTAGTTGTGTCCTTACGCCTGTGCGTGTGTGTATTTATACTTTAGTGTGCAAGCATCCATCCTTACTGTCTTGCTATCTATATGGTTATGTCAAGTGTATACTCCAAGAGTTTACTTTTAATTCCTGGTCTTTTTCCTGCTGTTATGTGCTGCACCAAGCTGAACCCTATATGTTCATTTGATATGAAGCATTTTCTAATTGACTGAAATGTATAAAGAAAACAAGATAAATAAAATAATAGTACAAGACCAATGGCAAATAAAGTGTTGTTAAATATTCTGAATTACTAAAATGAGCTGAAACTCCTTTCTCTTTCTACGTCTCACCCTCCCCTCCTCCCTCCGTCTCCATTTTGTCCCCCCGTCTGTCTGGGAATGAGTGAGCTAAGTGAAGTGGGTTATGATGGTGGTGTAATCGGCATCCCTCAAACAAACGGCTGGTGCCATTAGGGGCCATTGTGTTTGCTGCAGTGATGATCAGATCCAATCTAGGGAGAACATTTTGTGCTAGAGCTGGTGCAAAGAGGGGAGATGGAGGAAAAATACTTTCCCTTGTTTCACATCAATGATGTGTTCAGGCGATTAGATGTATGGTACCTCTTCAAAAGATGCATATTGACTCGAGGAGTGGCAGAGACGCTGTTCAGATGAATTTGTGGGAACTCAGACTGCAAAAAGAAAAGGCAATAAAATAGTGTTTTGTGATCGGTGAAGGTTCTATTTGTTTCAATAAGAACCAAGCGTTACTAGTGCCGTTTAAATGACAAAGTCACTGTTTCACTCTCTTTTTGTTCACAGCTTTAGATTTTTTTTTCCAGTTTCTAATTTTACTATTTATACACACTTCTTAAGAAACAGAAGATTTTTTAAAGTAATTTGCAGGCATGAAGATCTGAGGCTTAGATTATGCTTAGAGGCTTAGAAAACTTAGAAGATTAAACATTTCACCACATGTCTGAGAGGCATTTCAGCCTATTCAGACAGAAAAGCTTAAAAAAAAAAATCTTAAAACGAACTTCAACCCATACAAGCACATATTATCCTAGTTATTATTATTATCCTAAACAAATTTGAAGAATGTTGTACAGTATATCCAATACACAAAGGTGCTTGTATTTCAGCTGTCCAACTTGTGTGAAATTAACCATCATGTATAAAGGGATAGAATGAACTTCTGCTTTAAATGGTTTAATGAATAGTTAAATATGTTTTATAAGTGGCACCTGGCTGCTACTTGCCATCTCACTTCTTAATAAAATGTTCTGTATACAACCAGTACAGTGTAGTTTCTCTTCCACATGAATATGTATCATTCCATAAGACTTGGAACTTCCATGTATAGTAGTTGGTATAAATACAACTGTATGAAAAGCTATTTTAAAACAAGGAGTTATTTATTTGGATAATGGTTGCATCACTCAACAAACTGAACTCGGACCACTCAGTTTCTACACTAAGTGTACAGAAAAAAACAAAAATACTTCTTCTAAATGGAAATCTATCAATCCTCATCAAGCTCTCTTCACACTGGATGACCCAGCTACAGCATTAAAATAGAATAGGACATGTTCTTTACAAGGTCTTAATAATGTTAAGACAGTTTCACATTATATTCAAATTATATATTCCATTCAACCTTTATTTAGACAGATAAGTCACATTGAGCCTAGAAGACTCATTTACAAGTGGGATCTGCTTAGACAGACAAAAAGTGATGAAACTGGACACATTAGGAAATGAAAATATAAAATAGATATATAAATAATATAATATAGAAAATATATAGAAAATATAATAAACTGTGATGTGTTCATATCTGAGCAGCATGAAAACTTCAGTGGCAAAATGGTTAATCATTATGGCTGCAGCCTATTTGTGTACTGGTGGAACCTAAGGCACCATAGTAGCAACGTATGCATGAAGTGGGGTCCATCCACAGTCATATCATGCTGTCTCTATATCTAGTCTATACAGGTCCATCGTGCCTTCGGAGTTTTGCTAGTTCAGAGTGAATTGTAGCATGACCTGCATTTAAATGTGGTCTGACAGAGCTGTGTCAAGACATGGCTGTAGGCATGGTAATATTGTAGGATTCTACAATAAACATGCTTTTGACGTATAGAGGTGATAAGGGTGCAGGAGAGCATCTTGGGGACATGAAAAGTTGCAAATAGCCTATTTGGTGAGAATTAAGAGTGTAGAACCATCTTGGTTGCCTTTACATTCAAGGAGATGTTCAAAATTTACCATGATCCAGTCATGTTGTAATCTAAGTTGGACTGTAGGTTAGAGAAAGCAAAGCAGGGATGTAATCCAATATGAAGAAAAATCCTTAACAAAACTGACATTTAGAATTATCATATTGTCCTTTTCTGCTTCTTTTTCAGGGCAAAGACCATTTAAATGCAGTTATTGTCCCTACAGTGCTTCGCAAAAGGGCAACCTGAAGACCCACGTGTTGTGTGTGCACCGCATGCCGTTTGACAACAGCCAGTACCCAGACCGACGCTTCAAACGCTCTCAGCCCGAGTTTGATGTCCCAGAGAAGAACTCCAATAGTTCTAGTGGTGGTGTTATAACCAGTAAACCAATGACATGTGAAAATGGAAGCCATGAGAGCAACATTGTGTCTTTTTCTGAAAAGGCCATATCTTATAAGCATGAGTAAAGGCAGGAGCTGGTGTACTCTGCTGTGTATATACCAAACTTTCAACTTCAAAGATGCAAGTTGAACAAGGTATGTGTCATCAGAAGTATGTAACCATTATGGAAAAAAGGCTCTCTCTATGTACGGAGATTACACAATTACTGACGACCATGGATTACATGCAAGAGTGGAAAAGTAAACACAACGGGAAAGAAACTGCAAATGAGGACGACATTAATGACTTTTCCTTAAAAAATGCATTCATAAGATAAAACATCCATGTACATGAGTTGGCAGAACACTCACTGTATTGTAGATGGAGGATGTAGTGGAAGCCTTTTTCAAAATTACACCAAGGCCTGCCATTTTTCCATTGCAAGTGATGAGAATTGTGTGTGTGTGTTGAGTCAGCAGTGGTGGCATGTGTGTGTGTGTGTGTGTCAATGATGGGGAGGAAAGTGGGTGGGGGTGGGGGGACGCCTTGGTGCCAGCCTGACTGGAGCTGTCATCGCAGAGGAAATCAATTCAACTACAACAACACACACAAATACACACACAGTCCAACAATGGTAACCTGACGCTGGACGGTAGACAACAGGGTCAGGCAGAGCTCTATCAGCTGGACTTGTGTCACACACTTCTGGCACAAATTATTTTCTTTTTTCTTTCTTCAAGATGTTCCGTTGACATGAGGGCCTGGAAAATCCAACAACAGTCATTTAGAAGAATTTTTGAAGCAACCATTATCCAACTATATAACCTGTTCTACCCTGCGTCAAGGTATCTTTGATCTTTTTGGGCACTGTGTCAGACATGTTATACTTTCCAATGGTTGGGTTTTTAATCAAGTACCTTAAAACAAAGTCCATGATTATATGGAAGGGCCTAATTAACTTTCTCTGCTAAGGTCATGCACAAATAAAACTGATTATTACTCATTTTATCTTACCTTGAGTATGTCTCTATAAAAACACCACTTTAATTCAAATACATTTTTGTTCTTTTTATGTTTTAGTTTCTTTCCTCAAGGGAGGTAAGCAATGTAAAACACCCAGTTCATATTGTTTTTGTACTTGTCATCTCAAACTACAATATTTAGGATGAAAAAAAAAAAAAAAGGACGAGTTAGATTGCACTCTGTTGTGCCTTTGGTTGTGGTTAATACTGGGTGAAGACAGAAGTAAAGTTAGTTGCCTTGTGTTGCATAGGTGGTTGAGAGTAGAGGGCTGTGGAGGGGGGGCGGGGAGAGGAGGCTGAGGGGTTGTTAATGCTTTTCTGATAAAGAGAAATGATCCAAACTTTCAGAGTCAATATCTTCCTGCACATGCACACGTTCAGTGAGTAAAGAACTAAACCCGAGGGTCTCAGTGCCACAGCTCTGCAGAAAGGAGTTCAGGATACATACAACAACACACACACACACACACACACACACACACACACACACACACACACACACACACACACACACACACGCACACACACGTTACAAATGTTTCTGACACCAATGGCTAACATGTAGCGAAACAAGTACACATATGGTGTCATACGGTGTCATATGGTGTTCAAAGTGCGTTCACCTTAACTCAGTCTTGATGATTTGCGTCAATAAGAAGAAATAGTAGCATTTATAGTTCTATGAGCATTTGGATTTTTATACATAAAAATACACCTGATAGTTAGAATTTTGAGTATATTCACTGTATATTATGGTAATTTATTCTGTACTTTGCCAGATTATGGTGATTCTGGGGTCGTGATGATGGGACCCTTGAAGATTGATGCCCAGGGTACAGTGAAGTGTTAATCTGGCCCTGTTGACATCAGAAGCATTTGTAATGTGTGTGTGTGTATGTGGAGAGGGAGGTGCACATGGGTAGGGATCTGGGGGTCCTCCTCCAGAAGTTTTTGAATAAAGTAGATGCCATTTCCTGCATTATGGTGTATTTTAATGGGTTGTTAAACATCTGCGTTTACCTACATACAGTAAATAAACACTTGATTCAATAAACTATTTTAGAGAGCTCTGCACAACAAGAAGTAGCCTGACCAACAACTCTTCTTGTGCGAATAAAGCATGCTCCACTTCTCTCATGCACCCCAACCCCTGCATCAACAACTGCCTGCACTAACGTAGCACTAAGCTAGCGGTGTTCAATACAGACACACTAGCTAAGATGCTACAGATGTACTACCGCTCTGCCTGTCACACATCATAACTCTACACACAGACACGAACAACTGCCGGCACTAACATCAGCCTAAGCTAGCGTGCAACACAGAGGTGTCTCCCTCTCCCTCAGGGGCCAAGATGGGGTAGAAGCAGGGCAGCTGACTTGGACCAGAAAGTCGCAGTTCGACTCCCAGCCATTCCCACGTGCCGTGGTGTCCTTGAGCAAGACACCTAATCCCTAACTGCTCCCTGGGTCCTTATATAGCTGCCCACTGCTCCACCTGGGTGTATCTCAGGTGTGATGCAGAGAACTAATTTCACCAAGTCTGCTGGATCTCCAAACGATCCCATCCCACCTCGTCTTTTTAAAGAGGTTTTTCACACGGTGGCTCCTTTTGTGTCCCAAATCATAAATGGTAG
>JARVGQ010000759.1:30122176-30132464 GCA_031762355.1 Hypsolebias martinsi | reverse complement strand
GTAATAACAAATAATCAGGATTTTTGGTGAGTAAAATGTTGCTATATTCCTAAATAATATTGCAGTTTTATCAGGTTGATTTTGATGTTTTTTTTATGTGTGTCGCAACTGTACCTGCAGTAGAAGTTTTGTAGCCATAAAATAGTTATTGAGGGTTGGACTGATTTAGACGGAGCACTACTGAAGGCCTAGGTTGAAATGCACGGCACGCCACTGTTTATATGGTACCTAGATACATTTAGAACAACTTTTTTTATGTCTGTCTGTTACTTATTGTTCTGTGTGTATTGGCTTGAAAAAGGTTGTACTAAATAAAAAAAATAAACAAATGAAAATACCAGAAACAATGGTTTAGACTGGAACAATGGAAACTGAGATGAGTTTCTTCTGAGGGATACAAACCAAGTGTTACTCTTGCCAAACTGTAACAAGACATGAAGGGAAATTAGAAAATGATTAATTAAAAACAATCCAAGAAACAAACTATGACCAAATCCCTTTTCCTATCTTCAACATCACTCCCCTACTCAACCCAGTACACCATCAGCAATCACCAACTCCTTTTACAGAAATGGATGCAACTGTACAATGCCCACTTGTAGCACATATATTATCTATCTAGCTTGCAACATATATTGTTATGCATACAATGTTGTATTTTATACTTGTTAACTTGAATTAAAATGAACCACGAGGCTTTAGTTTTATAGTTTTTAAATGGGGGCCTCATGGGTCATTTAGTGTCAAAGAATGTTAATGTAAACAGAAAAAATGTTGCATTTTTTTGATGATATTCAATTAGATGTGTGTTTGAAATAGACATGAACACAACCCAAATCTTCCACAATACTGATAGAAAAAAAAAGATTTGAGCAAAGCTACTCCTATCATCTTAGCTGCCACATTAAGATGTGTCTGACCATTCACACAAACATATACCAACAAGGTCACTACTGTGTACCATATAAAAGTGTGAATTTTAAATAGTCAGTTTTTAGTATGTTTACCTTGCTCAACATGTAATTTCTAGTGTTTGTTTCCTACTGCCACTTTGCCTTGATCATATGACACAGACTAAAATAAAAAATCTCTTTAATCTATTGTACTTTCACACTGAAAAATCATTGCAAAATAGAACTTTACCAAAATAAACCCTGACAGATCTGTTATTTTGATACTGGTATTTTACACTCATGTTTGTTGTTGTTGTTTGTTTTGGTTTATGGAGGAAGTGTGAAATATGGGTTTTCCACCACAGAATTATCTAGACACGTTTTTGTTGTACAGTTTTTATTAATATTTTGAGAATAGCACAAACCATTTTACTGCTTTTGTCAGTGACATACTTTATTTTAATGAGCTCAGAGAAGTTTTGTCTGAAACAGATACGACTTCTCAACAGTTTGCTGGCACAAAAAGGACAGAGGAAAGACTGGGTCGGGAGACAATATCAAGCATTTTACACTAATCCTCCAAGGCCTTGTAGACCTTATATTGCTCTGACTGGGTATATTTCCACGGATATGAAAACGTGCCTGATTGACAGAGCGGGAGTTAAAATATAGTTAGACCACAGCAGAAACATAAAAAGAGAGACAAAGAGGCAAAGTGTGATGTTTCTTGATTTTGACAAGTGCCCTGCCAAGGTGAAATTGCGTCTGACGTTCATCTGTGGCCCAACACTGCCTCTCCCCATATCGCCCTGTACATGAAGTTTGTGTTGTTTTCAATCTCATCTCTTTCCAAATGTGGCGCAGAGGTAGCAGGGAGCGGTGGCTGCCGTGCCTGGCGTGTTGGGTGAAATTGGACTGCCTCTCCCCATTATTGTAAACATCATCCCACCAGACAGGCGAGCGGGTCGCAGGGACGCAGGTTGAGGGGCTTTGCTTGGGAGAGATCTGCTAAAACACATCCATTAAGGCCCAAACTATTTTTGATTTACATGTTCAGACTCTTTAAAACTGTCACATCCACTGCCTAAACCCTTGTCACCCCCCGCCCCTCTCACAGCCACTCCTTTGCTCTCCGTCCCAACACACACCCATCAACACGATTGCCTGCATGCTTTGCAGCTAGAGGGGGAAAAAAAAAAAAAGCTGTTTTATGCCTTTCCTTTCTCTTCTTGCTCACTTGTTCCCAAGCGAGGAAAAATCCCTTCTTTCAGTATCAAGGACAAAATAACACAAGCCAACCTCAGAAGTGTGGTAAATAATAGGCAGGCGATCGCATGTGTTGGTGTCTACCTCATTACAGTGTATGTAGAACTTAATGACCTTAACGTCAGCACAGCCTGCAATCATCTGTCATGGCAGCAATTAATTTTATACAAGGCCCAAGATGGTGGCAGACCATTTAAAGTTTCCTAAGTCATACTGTAATTTACATCAAAGATAGGAAGGGGGGGTGGGGGGACAGTTCCATATGACAAAATTGTAGAACGCTACAAGAACAACAAAAAAACATTCATTAGGGGAGTCAAGGACGAAAATAATGGAATAAAAAAGAGAGATGTAGAGAGCAAAGCCAAGGTTGAATCATAATTAGGGAGATAATGTGGCCTAAAAGCTAGAATATATTAAACTTAACTCAATCCTGCAAAACAATATGAGAACAATAATGATCTGAGAGATGGATAAAAAATATGGCATCACTGTGTTCTGGTGACTTGACGTTTTGCAAATATTTAACAAAACAGAACAAAAAAAAAATACATTTAGGAGTTAAAAAGCTGAAAATCAAAAATGTGTATAACACATTAAAGACTACATAATAATTATTCATTGGTACTACTTTACAATAAGGCTTCTCTTATAGATGGCTAATAAATAGTTTATGGATATGTTATTAATTATCTATAAACACTTTTTAAATCAAAAATAACAGCTTATTATGCATTAATTGAAGGTGAGAAAGACACAAAACTAACCAATTTCTTAGTGAGCCAAATCTGCCACCTATATATTTCACGTAGAGTTGTTATATTAAACATTTCAGACTGAGCTACTACCTTGTAAGAACAATAAGCATTAATAAACCAATTTTTTAATATAATTTGTACTTTAACACTGCATTATAAGTATCAACAACTAAACATACTTATAATGCAGTGATAAAGTACAATATTATATGCTAAAAAATTGGCTAATAAATGTTTATTGTGCTTACAAAGTAGTAACTTAGTATGACATGTTTAAACAACTCTAGATGAAATATATAGGTGGCAGATTTGGCTCATTATTTGGCAAGAAACTGGTCAGTTTTGTCTCTTTCTCACCCTTAATTAATACATAATAAGCCATTATTAATGATTTATAAAGTAGATTCATTAATAACTTATCTTTTTACTACTATACTATACTTAATCTATATTTTTTAGCCAATAAGGGGGGCCTTATTGTAAAGTCATACCTAATTATTTATTTGTTGTTGGGAGCTTCTGGCTTCAATAAGTAAAACACAATTGTTCTCAGCTTGTGTTGCATTTGAAGCAATAAACTGAACCGATCCTTCTTACCGTACAACTCTACAAGTTATTTGTGCATTAATAACATGTTCATTTCACCTCAAGTTTAATATTCAAAGTTCAATCAAAGTCACAGCTACTGCAGCTTTTTCACAAGAAAAGCGAACATTTTGCACACATTTGTAAAAGATTCTTTATGTACTCTGTTTCTTCAATATAAGCATTTAGATTGGAGCTCACCTACAAATGTTAACCATATAAAATCCTACCATGATGTATTTATGCTTCCCCTTACAGCACAGAGACGTTATTCATGTTTAATAAAACTGAGTATAGCATGACAACAGCCATGAACCCATAACAGTTAAAATGATATACTATACACAAATTAATCTGATATCCACTTTTTTATGTTTTAGGATAAAGCAAAGAAAAATCTGAATAAAAAAGATATAGCATAAGTACTCTTTAAGTACATATAATTTGGAATATCATCACGGTTCAAAAATCTATGATTATTTTTTTTTTCTAAAGGAGTATATTAAACCATTTATCAAGCAGAGAAGAAATGGTGACGTGTCTTCCACCTTCCATTCATCACGATTACAGTTGAATCAGACCTAGTTTAAATTTTAGGCCATGATGTTGTTCCTTTGCTCTACTGTAGCCTATAAATGATTATAATAATTAAAAAAAAGTATACATATTTGATTAAGAGCATTTCACTGGCAATTTTGATGGACATTTAAAAGCAGAAACTAAATTAATCTAATTTTCAGAATTAAATGAAATTATTATTTTATATTTTGCAACATTTGTTTTTCCCTTGCAAACTTGACTGATATGTTGTGCCTCTAATGTCAAAACATGTTTTTTTTTTATCTTTATATTTTTTTTAAATGCAGTTTCAATTGAACCTCCTTAAAATGCTTGTCTCTTTTTAAATTACTTTAGACCACAATTACGCCTGAGTTTTACCTCATTGAATTGCCTGTATAAATAAAGGATGAATGAATTAACAACCAAACAGTTTTTTTTTTTTTGTTTGGCTTTAGCCAGTCACATTGTAGGTTATACATCTAACTGTGCATTTTCTACCATTATTATGATCAGTTTTTTCCACCTGCCAATGCATATTGAATAAAATAAAATAAAAACCTCTTGGATTTTGTAACTTTTCTCTATCTCGGGCCTTAGGACCAAATCTGCCTTTGTTCTTGATGAGACTGCAGGTACAAACAGGCAAATACACAAATCACGCTGTGGAAAATGCTTGGATAGAACTTGCCACAATCAATCATTTCCCCCGCAGCTGCTCTTCTATGAACTATGACAAAAATATCTAACTGGTAAGTGCAGCTTGTGATGATGCAGCTACAGCATCTTCAATCTGCAATGCAAAATCTACCAGGGCTTAATAACGGCACACAGGCAGAAAGGGAATATGAAAGGGGGAAAACGCAAGTGTGCACGCAGCAACTCAATGCATTAGCAGTGACAGTAGCAGAGTTCAAACCCCATGTGTCGCTCCATTACTTGTTGGTGCCGTCCTTGAAGAGACCCGCGCTCACACATATTACAGCAGCCAGTTATGAATGACAGCTGAAGAGTCAAACAGCACAGGGGTGAAAAGAAACTTATTTGTGTGTGTGTTTCTGTCTGTGCAAATGCAGTAGAGAAGAATGTTTAGCCGTCGTCTCGGGCAAAATGACTTCCTCTTTGATGAAAAGGCCTGCCGAGGGTTTGCTGTTGTGTGGAGAAGGGAGGATTTCAAATTGTCTCCCAGCGACTGTGATTGCCAAGCACAGGACCGGGCCATTATATCACTGAATCTTTGTTAAGCAGCCCCTGAGAGTGGCTGACAGCATAATTAATCTTACCATATGAACAAAGGGACCCACTCAATAGTACTGAGGACGCTTATTAAAAAAATACTAAACACACACTCAAACTACTCCCAGCCCCCCAGTGTCACCAAATATTCCTTTTAAATAATAATAAAAAAAAGGCAGAGAGGCTGAGAATGTGCTCGCAAGAGAGGTGGTGTCATTATATGTTTTGGACTTTTTTTTATTTTTTATTAAAAGGACATGATATAAGGTGGAGGGCGGATTGGTTGGATGGAAGTTGGGGCAGCCCCCTGGCAGAATGATGGATCATTCTGGGGAACGCTGAACAATATTAAACAATAATAGTGTTTATGTGCTTCTGCAGACCAAATAGTTTTAATTAGAATTTTTAGATTAGCACAATCTCACCCTAATGTGAAAATTTAAAGGCAGGGAGATGGGGAGATAATATAATTGTGTAGGACACCCACACACACACACACACACACAAAATTGTGGAGTGATATTTGCTCACAGAGGACGTCAGGAAAAGAAAAGATGAAAAAATTTAACCATTATTGTTAAAATGTATATATATTAGCTATATGTTTATGTTATTTTTTATACATAAAATCTACATAATCTTATTGCCACTTCATTTTTATATCACTATCCTCATGAAGAGATGGAGACGGTTGATCGAGGAATCATCATTTCTACAGCTGTCCAATTATTTTCCAATTTTGTTCATCACAAATGTATGCAACTTCTATTGTTATTTTAAATTAGAACATTTTATATTCTATAACACATTTTTTTTAAATAAACACACTAACAACAAATAAATAAAGACAACAACGTTTGTATCAAATATTTTGAACCCAAATACCGGTAATTCTTTTCTGGATTGAAAAATTTAAATCCATTCAATATAAGGATAAAAAATGAGTAAATGTATATTTTCAATAGTTCCATTTTATTCATCCGCTTGTTTTTATTCATTTAAATGTATTTACTTTAGTTTTTCTTTACAATTTTTCTTCCATCTTTGATTAAAATATATATATGTGCGACTGCAATTCGTCCCCCTAATAAATCGTGTGTGTTGTAATCATCTGATGATTTGGTGTACTTTATTTATGTGTGTGTGTGTGTGTGTGTGTGTGTGTGTTTGTGCAGATGAACATTTGCTTCGTCTAAAATTCGGTGGGATACTTTTAGTGAGATTTTTATTATATTTTTAATAACCATCTGTAGAATCAACAGAAGTCCTGTAAAACAATTCCCCCTGTTCCACTTCTCATCACTTAACGCGACAAAACTGGACTTGACCTGGCTAAAGTGAGTTACTTTAATTTACCAGAAAAATGTCACATGCACACAGACGCCACAAACACCCCACCGCTTTACACACAAATGCGCACATACACACAAATGCTGACCTAACAGATCATTCCTGCAATCACAAAATGGCTCTAATATATTCCCAGTGCTATTTTTGAATATTAATAAAATATCAATTATTAATTTTGCCGATGGCGTGGCAAGATATACTAGTTTTAATTAGTGTACTGTACTCTTTTGCAATTAAAAAATAATCGATGTCCATAAAAGCAGGCATTTTTTGCAGTGATGGTCTTTCTTGTTGTCAAAAGAGGATGCACAGAAATAATGCGGGTGTTTCTGCTTCTTCTTCTCCTTTCCTTTCTTGTACCCAGTTCAGATGCATTTCGTGGCCTGAAGCCATCAAGTCCCATTCTGATAAAGTGCAACATCAAAAGAAGATAATGAGACAGATTTGGGGCTTTAAAAATGAAAGAAAAACTAAAGAAGAAAGAATGAACAGTAATAAGAAGCAAGATATTCTGTTTATGCTTGGTGATGCAGTGATGCAGACATTTGCATTCAGTCAAACTGGGCTGACCTCACCAGTTGCCACCAAAGCAGCTTCCTGCCCTCACTGCTGAGCTTTCTATAGTTCAATCAAGTCTTGTGCATTCAAACAGAACAAATAAATCCAATTATTCAGAAAGCTGTATGATGTTGCCTTATGAACTTCATTGTTGTTGCTATGGAGACAAAAGGGACAACACCAACGTGCACAGGTACAGTTTTACTTATATTTTCTCTACAGCTGTTTCACAAAAATCTATACATTGCTTTGGTTTAGGATCTCGTTAATTTTTCCAAAGTCTACCTGAAACAAGATAGCTGTTTTGGACTAAACACATAAATATTCTCACAGGGTTTATGAAGACAGATAGTCCCAGGAGTGATTATAAGACGGATGTTTGCTTTAGCGCCACTAGAGGAACACTGTGATGGTGCAACACTTGACTGATTGTCAGCACAGCATGGAACGTTTGCCACCAGTCACAACGATAAAAACAGGCAGATGTCACAGGTGAAGCTGTTGGTTTATTTGTATAAAAGAAAAAAAAAAAGCACTACAAATGGCTATAGAAGCCAATAATCACACAGCAGAGCAGTCTGCTCTGAACTGTGTCAAACTCACTTACAAAAGGGGGACACAGTTAAAACCCTATTCAAACTAAGGGCCGGTTTCAGAATCTACATTAAGTCAAGTTAGTTACACAACATATTTGCTTAGTTGCAGGTTCCTCAATAAGCGTTTGATTGGTCTAATTTGACATTCTCTGTTGCACTTTTGACATCATAATCAAATATTACTGAAAAAAGTGATAAACATATTTTACATTTAAAGTAATGTCTTGGGGGCCAGATAAGATGTTTACGAGGGCCACATTTGGCCTTGAGTTTCACACATATGACTTATAGTATAAAACAGAGACAGACTTGAAGTGTCTTCTTTAGCAATGCTAATAAAGTTTTTAGCAGTGCACATTGGAACATCCATCCATTATATTTTACCTGCTTCTTCCTTTTGGGGTCACTGGTGTCCATATCCAGCAATCACTGTGTGAGAGGTGGGGGACACCCTGGACAGATCACAAGTCCATCACAAGACTACATAGGGACAATTTAGAGTTACCAATCACCCTAGCATGCATGTTTTTGGCATGTGGGAGGAAACCAGAGTACCCGAAGAAAGCACGCATGCATGGAGAGAACATGCAATCTCCACCCAGTAAGGTCCCCAGGAGGGATTTGAACCAGTGACCTGTTAGCTGAGAGGCAGCAGCTCTACCAACTGCACCACCATGCTGCCGTGCTGGAACATTAATGTGATAAAATAAGGCCTAAATAAAAACAATGTTTTAACAACCACTCCTAACAAAAAAAAAAAAAAAAAAAAAAGGGACAAACAACTTCTAATAGTTATGACATGTGCAGGGGTCCTCCATGGACCAAAATCCTTGTTTCCTATTAATCACCTTTGTCATCCATGTCAAGACACAGCAGAGGTGGCAGTGCTGAAGGTCAAATACATTAAACACCATCTTTATTGGTCACATAAAAATGAGCATTTGTCCATACAGAGTAAATGAGTGGCATTATTGGACAATGTCACATGAAGACAACCAAGATGGAGGCCCTATCAAAACTACATCCTTTATTTTACCAGGAAATCCCATTGAGATCATAGATCTCTTTTGCAAGCAAGGCTGGGTCTGAAGGAAACTGTAACATGCACTGTGAGTACCTGCAGGTAACCCACACAAACTTGAGGGGAACATTCAAACGTCACACAGAAAGACCCCAGGTCAAAAAGAGGATTGAACCCAGGAGCTTATGGATGTGAGACAACGGTGCTAAACAATAAACTCTTGTGCTACCTATTTTTGCTGACATTTTTTTTTTAAACAAACACTATCTACTGCATTTGTACTTCTACACATGCAAACAATGATTTGGTCAGAATAACAGTAATTAAAAAAAAAAGGCATTTCAACATGAAGGTTTTTTTTGGAAAAACTTCATTTTTGGTGTTTACATGTAAACTCCAAAAATAGAGCATTTGAGAAACGATAACAAACCCACTATCAATTTGTATGCCAGAAACAAAATTAACAATGGGGCCATTTTTACTAATTTTCCCATTTCCTCCTGATTATGTCACCATCAAACTTTGACTCATGTTGAAATGCTTAATTTTTTCAAGGAAATTGTAAACTACATTAAAATACATGACTGCAAGTGCTTTGGTAAAATCTTTATCTAAGGAAAAAAAAAATCCTCTGTATTTTCCTATGTTAACATCTCTCTGTTTTTCTTCATGAATCAATCAAAAATAAAAAAATAAAAATAAAATAAAATAAACTGCAGTTTCAGCCCATTACTGAGCAGCCTGTCATTTTCACTTGTTTTTACTTATTTCCCTTTCTTCAATAGTTGTTTTCCTGTGTTTAGCTACTTAAGTACTTTTTAATGGTTAATGAGTCCAAACTTTGGATTACAACCCAGTGTTTACCTGAGAATTAATTTATTTTAATCATTACTAATTGATAACTGAAGAGACGAAAGAGAGACAAGAAATGCAATAAAGTTTGTTATTTGAATTTTGCTCATTTTCTATGTTTCTGTATACGTATGTGATAATCCTAAAATCCTAAACTTGTTAGGCTATTGGAGAGATCAAAAATACACCATTATTTTATTAATCTAAAGTTCTACAATATCTTTCTGTTTTGTCTTTGTGTACATTTGTCCAGTGAATGTAAGAAGGAGAGTGCATGCATATCCTGTGCATGGTGAAGTGGCAGATGGAAGTGTGAGAAGCAGGAAATCTGCTCTTGTCCATGTCAGTTCTGCTCCACAGAGCTCTAATAACTGAATAATAATTCTCTCAGGCTGTCTACAGCTTTCTGCTGCCACTTTTCTTTCCTCCTTCATCTTCTGATTGTCTTTTAAAGATGTGTTTTAACTAGGAAGTTAAATTTAACCAAATCTTGCAACATATATTCAGATGAAACAAAAACAGATTTTATTTTATTATTTTTAGCAGGTACACTCAGTGCAATTTTGCTTGTTAGCAATGTGCAAAGACTTTGTTGATATATATTTTGTGTATATA
>JARVGQ010000759.1:30034451-30044841 GCA_031762355.1 Hypsolebias martinsi | reverse complement strand
TTTTTTTTTTTTTTTTTTTTTTTTTTTTTTTTTAAGATTAAAACTTCAATCTAACTTAATTCTTCAGTTTCATCTATGAAAAACTAACACAAAAATATGTCCAGCCATTTTAATCATGGTTGCAGTGAAAAGCTGTTGGTCTTCACTTCTAAAAACTCTCCTCATTCTAGCAGCCTTAATTTGGTCTCCCTTTCTTCATCTCGATTCATTGCTCCTCTCAATTCACACTTTTCCAAAGCAAGTTGTCTCACCTGACAAGAGAAACAGAAGAACGTACCACGGGGTGGACTAAAAGAGTAGTGAGGAAGGAAAGGGGAAAAGGAAGGGGCTGATCGTACAGTTTAATTACCAGCCCTGACTTGTAAAGTGCTCTGGTGGGAAACTACATGACCCATCTACAAGAGACAGCTCTGCTCTATCCCATTAGAGAGGGAACCAAAGGATCTTCTGCTGCCTGTTTCCTCCTGCTGTCCTACAATCCTTCACTCCTCCTCAATGCCTCTGTTGACTTCTCTTTCATTGCTTTTTATCACTTGGTTTTACTGTTTCTCAACACTCCTAATGTTATCATTTACCTTTCTTTAACAGACACACAAACTAAACTTGGTGTTTCTTTTTTGGTGAGATAAGGGCATGCTGCACATCTCTTGCCTTTGTTGTGGAAATTTGTTGGATTAAGAACAAGAGATTAACAGTAATATAAATAGCTACTGAGCAAAATATTCCTTCTGTGCATGTCACTCGAAGACGTAAAGAAAGCAGGAGCGAGAAAAGGAGGGAGGGACACTGGCACCTAATTACAAGAAGCGCACTTGGCTGCTTTTATCAGTAATTGGACTATATAGCCCTTCATTATAATTTACTTTCTCCCCCAAACTGTGATAATGCAGACAAGCAGAACTGAGTGGGCCTGTTAGTGGCCCAGAAACTGACACCAGTTAATGGTTAATTATAATGACTAAATTAAAGGAGTGACGTTGAGAGGGCTCTGGATAAAGCCCAGGCACTTAATTTAACAGGATCACTATCAGACAAAACTCATGAGTTCAAGATTGAAAATAAGGGAGATAAAAAAAGAAAAAAAGGGAAAAAAGGGAGAATATTTGAGGAAAACAAGAGATTATTTTTGTAGCTCTTTAAAATTCTTAGTTTCAGAGCAAGTTGTTGGGACATGATTGTGTGTCTGAGAATTG
This sequence comes from Hypsolebias martinsi, assembly GCA_031762355.1. Classification (NCBI taxonomy): domain Eukaryota; kingdom Metazoa; phylum Chordata; class Actinopteri; order Cyprinodontiformes; family Rivulidae; genus Hypsolebias; species Hypsolebias martinsi. The sequence goes on along the minus strand of JARVGQ010000759.1, from coordinate 30,043,648 downwards.
AGACACCATTAATTGTTGGTTTCAGACTGTCTGAAAGAGCAAAAATATATTTTTCACTCAACAAAATACATCTCACTTTAAGCAATTACTGCTTAAGAAAATGTACCAGTAAAACCTCTGCTTTAACAGCTTCAACACAAGGCCCTTTTAGTTCAGTTTTCATGTCTTTAATGTTCGGGGCTGGTTTACACCTAGTTTCTGGGAGGAACAACTATAACCAACTGTGTGATTATTACAGCTAATTCAGTGCACTGAAAGGCACAAGACACTGTGATTTGCAAACAATCATCTTACTACTTTTCTCAATCCAAAGATAACTTAACAGCAACATGTGACTTTTGGGTGTCTGATGCCACCTTTAGCTGTCAACAAGTGGAAATAGTTAGCTAAACCAACTTTATGATACTTTTTAGGGCTTTGATGTTTGTTAAAAACTGCATTCAAAAGCTTTTCAGTATTATTATTATTATTATTATTATTATTATTATTATTATTATTATTATCCATCCATTTTCCTCCGCTTATCCGAGGTCGGGTCGCAGGGGTAGCAGCCTAAGTAGGGAGGCCCAGACTTCCCTCTCCCCAGCCACTTGGACCAGCTCCTCCTCTATTATTATTATTATTATTATTGTTATTATTATTTTTATGATTATCCATCCATCCGTTATCTTCCGCTTATTCCAAAATTTGGTCGTGGAGCAGCAGCTTGAGCAGGGAGGCCCAGACATCTCTTTCCACAGCCATCTCTTCCAGCTCTTCTGGAAGGACCCCAAGGTGTTGCCAAGCCAACCAAGAGACATAGTCCCTCCAGTGTGTTCTGAATCTTCCCTGGGGTCTGCTGTCTGTTGGAAATTCCCCAAGTACCTCTCAAGGGAGGTGCCCGGGATGCCCAAACAACCGGCTCCTTTCAATGTGGATAAGCAATGGTTCTACCCCAAGTCTGTCCCCGATAACTGAACTTCTCATCCTATCTCTAATGGACAGTCCAGCTACCCTGCAGAAGAAACTCATTTCAACAGCCTGTATCTGCAATCTCATTCTTTTGGTCACTACCCAGAGTTCATGACCATAGCTGAGGATAGGAACATAGGCTGATCAGTAAACAGAGAGCTTTGCCTTATAGCTCAGCTGCTTCTTCACCACAATGGGTTGGTACAGAATCTGCAATACTGCTGCACCAATCCATCTGTCAATCTCATGCCTCATTCTTCTCTCACTCATGAACAAAACCCTGAGATACATGAACTCCTCCACTTGAGGCATAAACTCAAATTTGACCTGAAGAGAACAATCCACCCTTTTCCGACCAAGGACCATGGCCTCAGATTTGGAGGTGCTGATTCTCATCCCAGCTGCTTCGCACTCAGCAGCGAACTGTTCCAGTGAGAGCTGAAGATCATGGCACAATGACACCAACAGGACCACATCATCTGAAAAGAGCACAGATGAAATCATGTGGCATTATTATTATTATTATTATTATTACAAATGTATGATTATTGTTATTATTGCAGTGTTAGCCGATGACTAACTTTATAGGCCTGGTATTTGTGTGACAGTTGTGTCTGCAACAGGCCTGCGTCTGTTTCTGGTTTTGAGGTTTACAGTGATTTTAAAAAGTCATGTGTCAAAAACACAAAGTATTTTTTTCTAACAGTTTCTACAGGGGTACGCAATTGTGATCCTCAAGAGCCTCCATCCTGCATGTTTCACTTGTTTCCCTGCTCCAGCACACTTTGAGTTATCTCTTTATGTTCTGCAAAAACCTGTTAATCACCCATTGATTTAAAACAGGTGTGTTGGAGCAGATTAACATCTAAAACATGCAGAACCGTGGCCCTTGATGACCAGGAAAAAAATCTGTTTCATTTGGTCTTGTTTTTGAATTGTACTGAACCAGTACTGGACCATTACACTCTTACCCAGTATGTATTGATCCGTGACTTGGGTGTACTTTTAAAATCCTAAATTCCACATCCAACACAGCAGATTTATTTTAACAAGCACAAAAAGCAGTAGCAGCTAGCTGTAACACTATGGATGAAGTCTGGGGTCATTTTCAACAGGAATGTCTGCTAAAATAACCTTATAATGCAAAGCTGATGGTGCTTTAAAAGTTGAAATAATATAGTTTGCATAAGCCACTGAGAAAATGTTGAAAACTGGAGTTGTTTTAAAAATAAAATTTAGCTTTGGTCTTGGCTGCATTACTTTTCAGTCCTACCAAATATAAACTTTTTCCTTTCTTTTGTTTGTTTTGTTTTTATTGAGGCCATTCAAAAAACCATTTAAAATTGGTGAGATACTAATTTGTTAAAATGTTGCCAGGAAACACCTCTTTTAAAAAAGGTGAAATTTTCATTTGAGGTTGTCACTAGTTTTTCATAGTTTTCATATACTGAATTTGGAAGTTCATGCTCAGTAATCCAGGTAGAAAATCCAACAAAGTTCAGTCAGGTCATCAGGACTTTTTTTTTTTTTTGGCGACGTTTCATCCTTCATCCAAAGGACTTCATCAGTCCAAGGAGCCACAACAAACTGAGTTACACAAGCAGCGCACTCACATAGTGGACCAACCAATTTGACGGTGATAAGATGGTTTCTGGGACCCGTCCTCTCCACCGTCAACTCCTCTGAGGCAGCCATAGCCAAAGTGGTTCAAAACATCTGCTTCGGGACGCAGTTTGTTGTGTCTCCTCAGACTGATGAAGTCCTTTGGATGGACAAAACGTCTCAACAACAAAAAATAAAACATCCAGATGACCTGACTGAACTTTGTTGGGCATAGACTGAATTTCTTTCCTTTTTTTTTGTAAGAATATTCATTCAACTTTATTTCTACAGGTTATTTTCATTGAGTCACAAGGACTCATTTACAAGAGAGATCTGTTTTAAACAAAAAAACCACAGATGAGGTACACAACAATAAAACAATCATAAAAAAGCATATAAAATGAAAAGTAAATAAAAGAGGTATATATTTATCTAATTACACTTTGGTTAATATTATACATCTATTAGATCAGGTGACATGAACGATTCCCAGTCCTATATGAATTATTGTCACAGAACACTGAATATAAATATCTGAAGAACAAGAAAACGAGGAATATTCAGCAGCTTCAAATGCTATCAGCCCATTAAATGGACATTGTTAGTTGTTATCATCCCCATAGGTTGCCTTCACTTCAGGCTGTTTCTCCTACGCCCTATAGGTTTAAAGGTATGTTCTTATCATTGATAATTTGCAGCTTTGCACACATTTAAAACCGGAAACTTATTTTGATTTAGCTTTATTTAACCATTTTCTTAAACCTAACCTTACACCTGATGCAGAGCACTGACCCTAAACGTAAGCCCTGACCCTTGAGCCTTAACCTAACCCTGACCCTATTATAAGCAATAAGAAGGTGCCTTTAAACCTACTAGCAGGTACAGGAGGGACAGTCAAGGCAACCTATGGGGATGCTATTAACTAATAATGGCCATTTAATGGCTGGTAGCATTCAAAGCGGATGGAATGTTAATAGTAAATTATTTTAAAGCTTTTTCTAATTTGCTTTGCTTGATCAGGAGAGTCAACACCAATTGTGGTTGTTGTTGTCAATCAAGAACTATAACATAAAAATACAATTTCTTAGATTTGTAGAAGTGCATGTTGTTCAGGAAGTTACATTTCTAAACTGTTCAGTTTCAGCACATAACTCTGTCCCTATCACGCTGCACACAAGTGACTTCTACACACCTATATTCCTCACTCTCTCCCAGCATGAGCACATGCAAATATGGCTGAACTCACAGAGTCAATAACAATCTGAACTGTCAGAAGCCTGACAGGATTTCTCGGAACAACCTTGCAGCTGATAGTGCTGCACTCAAACATGACTCACTGTCACACGCCGAACATCAACTAAGATGACATTTGATGTGTATTATCATAATCGTGCGATTACATGTGTATTCCTGATTTTCTCGCTTCAAAATGGGAAGTGTGTGCGAGTGTGTGTGACATGGTTAAACTCTCACACACTCTTTTTTTTTGTTTCTCCTCACTTCCACTCACTCATCGAGCAAATCCTCTGTTTTGTGTGGCTGTCTTCTTTGGTCCCTCTAGCTTTGCCTCAGCAGAGCAGCTGCCCCACTGATTCCTTCACGAGACATCTTTGCCTCACCATTCTACCAAGGTGATCTTCATCATCATCTTCAGCATCATCGCCTTCATCTTCATCATTAAGCTGGATCAGAATCATCATCTTACACTCTTATCAAAAGGCAGCCCTCCTAGTGGCATCCTCTCTCTCACACACACACACACACACACACACACACACACACACACACACACACACGCATATACAAGCACAGTGGCGGATCATCACTGGCTCTCCTCGAAAATCCCCTGCACCATCACAGGGAAAGACCTGTCTGTCAGTCATGTAGGTGATTATGGTACTGAGTGACAGGGGACGGGTGACACTAAGCGGCCAGGCTGAATGCACCTCCGTCAGGCCTGGCAGGTCTTGGNNNNACCGGGGGCTGGGCTGCATTCCTCACATACGGGGATTAGCCTCGCCAGCTGCCACCTCAGCACTACTCTGCTCTCACTCACACTAACATGCACAGGAGGTGAAGAGCAGGCACACACAGCTGAAGGTGCAGGCGGTGCCTCACTGTGTGGACATGAATAGATACACGTGTTACTTATGAACCCTGGGCTTCAGTCCCTCTCATATATGAGAAAAAGCCCTGAGCTGTTTAAACGTAGAGGAAAAAGCCGACAGGAAACAATAATTACAACAAAATTGTAGACTGAAGTTTAACTGAAATAAATGGAAACAGATTACAGTATTTAAACATGTTTTACTTTGTTCCTGTTATGAATATGCAAGCACCTGTTTCTGAAGAGTGGGGCTATCAGGGAAGAACAACCAGCTTACAGAGGTATCTCACTGAACTGCAACTGCTGCATGTTCGTTAGTGACTCCAAATTGCAGGAAAGGCGCAAAACTGAAACTTTGTGTTTCAGTCTCACTGAATTCTAAATGCTTGCATCCAAGTGCAGCCAAGTGACAATATATTTAATATTTATTTAAAAATCATGGCACATTTTTGTGTACAAAGCTCGCAAACTGCATTCGTGTGCCAGAATAATATTTTGCTTGCCCACCAATCATCCTTCCCAACCATGTTTTTCTTTTTCTGTACCCACCTTTGTGGCCACTCCCACACTTATGATTTAATATGCTGGAGTATACTTTAGAAATAATGATAGGCAGATTTGAGCTTCATTTAAAAAAACATTATTATTTATTATCAGCGTGGTTTTAAGACCTGGACTGAGATGTTTTCTGTCAGAGCAGAGCTCCCTGCAGGTGTTAAAGTGCAGCACTCCTGAGAAATGTTGGAGACTCCCACCTTGACTCTGTGACTGTTTAAAGAGAAAAGCTGTTGCACAAATTTTATGACCAAGTTTAACCCAAGCAACAGGGTGGCACTTTTGTGACTTGTACACAAATTTGTGAACTTTGTAGAAGTCCCATGGCCTTCTGTAGGCCACTACATTTTCAACAACTACCATACTTTCCGCTGTGCATGTCGCACCACCGTATGCCACATCAGTCCAAATATATCTAAGAATTTGGGAAAAAAAACAAAACAAATAAGTTGCTTTGCCATATAAATTGCACCTATTACGCATCACAGCTGACCACCTGGAACTTCGGGCCGGTGTTGTGCCAAAAATTGATTGACTACCAAATGGTGGGTGTGGGAGCATGCATGAGAGAACTTTAACAATACTTTTTCAAGATTAACACTTAAAACTACTATTTGTTTGCTCTGAATTATAGCAAAGGTGTGTTTCAGTCTAACCTTTCCTTAATAAATGCTTTTTAATGGTCAAATCAGCTGTATTTCAAAATCATTTTGCAACTGCGGGAGCGCGCAGAGGGAGGACTTACTGTGCATTTCTTTGAAATTTAACAAGATAACCACCTAAAAACAATTACGGTATTTGTTTGCTCAAAATCATAATAAAGGTGTATCTCAGTTGAACTTTTAGTTAATAAATGCACTTTAATGGTCAAATCAGCTGCATTTCACCTGGGTGGGGCAGCAAAATGCAGCTGATTTAACGTTTGCGCCAGGAGTTCCAGAGCGAGAGGAAGGTGCCTTCTATGACAAGCTAAGTGTCTCATTAATAGCCACTTTTACCTATTAATGAGACACTTGGCTTGCCATATTACTTGAGTGCCCTATTGCTATTTAAAATGGTATTGTTCAATATTTTCCATGTCAGAATGAATGAAATCATCAGATCTCAGCCAAAAATTGGGTTATAAATAGGTGGTGGTGAGTGGGGGACATATATTAGTTGCTTCGGTGTATACGTTGCAGGACTTGCAAATTTATGCAAAAAGGTGTGACTTATATGTCAAAATACGGTATTCAAAGCCCAGTGAGGAAATACTTTTAGTTCCATGTGAAATCAGATTTATGAAGCCTCGACAAAAAGTGCTGGCAAAGGAGAAAATGTGCCCCTAAACTCTTTGACAGCCAGTGCAGTGCGGAATTATGTTTCCCCATGTGAACGTTGTCTCCCAACTCTGCATCAAAAACCCATCTCAACAGAACACTTGTAGTTTAATAAACTGGAAACAGTTTCCCCAATTCTGTTTTGATTATAGATCTGTTACTTTATGTGTGTCATTATTTGTTCAGTTGTGTATGTATTTATTGATTGTGTGAACAAGTTTTACTGTACTTTAAAGTATTAATAATAAAATAAACAAATGTTCATTTAGCAGTTACACAGTAACTTGAGTCAGGAGCTGTACCTAACATGTAGTAGCTCCAAAAATATAGCAGTTTATGCTGCAGTGTCTTTCAACAGACGGACAATTATATTAATAATGTTAGCTGTTGTTGTTTTTTTTTTTCTTCAGATGATTTGAGAGTACTTTATTAACTTTTACGGTACTATTGCTATTTAGGTTTTGTTCTGAACATTTTACAAAGTACATTTGTCTTTATTTTTTCTTTTGTTTTGTTTTCTTAAAATAACTGAGTGTAAAATGCCAACACAAGCCTTAGGTTTTATGATCTATTTAAGTTACTCCCTATATTTGAGTTCGGAAAGTGTCGTTGTAAAATGTGAAACACAACCAGCTACATAAACATTTTCCTGTTGATAATTTTAGTGTAATAAATTATACTCTCAACGTTTTTATCACATTTTTCTTCTCGGGTGTGGCTCAAAGTTACATCTATATTTGTTAGTCATTGATAATCATACTAGCTGTCAGCCACAAAGTATTAGTAGTTTCAGTTTCCATGTTTCTGTCTACATTTAGCTCAGAAAAAGAACAAATCATTGTTTCCTAAATATAACATAAAATTTGTTTTATTGTCTTAAGAGTGTGGCAGATGGCATTTTATTTCAATGTTACATTATCTGTGTCAGTGACATGTGGATGCCACTCACAGGAACACTGAAGAGTCTGAGGACTGGGAACAAACCTGATGAAGGTTTTCTGTCTTTGCTGTCACGAGTTGCCTCCACAAGGACGACACATTCCACTCAGCGCCATCACCAAGCCTCATTTCACCTCTCAATGAGACTCAGTATAATGAGAAAGACTGAAACCCAGATCACTCTCAACCCAACACACACACACACACACGCAAACACACACACACTGTTACTCCAGACACATCCCTTTCCTCATTAACACCCACATCATATGTAACCCACTGCTTTTTTTACCCCTCCTATTCCCCCCGTCGATGACCTCTCTAACCTGACAAACTGAGCACCTTGAGCTTGTTCAGCAAAGTCAAATGCCGCCCTCGTTCTCCTTGCTAGACACTCTTCAGCTCCTGTGCGCTCACATTCACGCCTTGCCTGCCTCTTGAAAACAGAATTGTCTCGAAATCTGATTCTGCCCTCCCAATGGGATGATTGAAAACTTCTGCTAAAAGATCAGACCCCCCCCCCACCCACACCCCAAAATAAAAATAAAATAAAATAGTGTGAACGATTGACCACTTGAGTTTTAGTAAATGTTCAAATGCGAGCCCTGCCTGTTGATTCGTGGCCTAAATAATCCATGAGCATCTGAATGAGATAAATGCAGCTGTGGGTCGTTTATTCAAGTCTTTTATTTCGGGCTTTAACTGGTCGCTTCCCAAGCAGAAACAGCAAGCTCAGCACAGTTGCACACTGTCCCCCGCCCCACCCCAGAGGATACGTAGCCCCCAGTTGGGTGCAGCAGTAGAAGTGAGGTTCACAAATTGCTTGAAGCAGTGAGCGGTGTGGCAGCATGCATGGCAGCAGCAGTGCAGTCCACGCTCTTTGCTTCGCTACACCACCATTATCTAAAGGCTGACTTTGATTTATTGAATATCAAAGTAAAGGTTCATTCTGTGCCTGGCTACAGGTTTATTACAAAAACAATCATTTTGGCGTGTTACTACTTGAATTTAAAATAATTGAGTGATTTTTGTAGCAGAATTATATTCGGTTTCATCAACATAAGATTATCAATGGCTACATGTTAAATGTATCGGCCAAACCACTGAAAAGTATAATCTAATGCAGTTTATCTGTGCATTGCTCATCAGCTTAATTAAAAAACAAGTATAAATCCAGAAGAATTATAGTTTAATCCCTTTTCACACTGGATGTTGCTCTCCACAGCTGACAATAATGATTAGAACATGGTTGAACTGCAGCAACTTTGAAAAGCCCCTTTAGTTTGAATCCTTCATGACTCCGCTCTTTTACTTGCCAAAAGTTTTTTTTCATTTTCTTCTTTTTTCAGCATCCCTGTTGTGTTTTTCTGAACCCTCAACACATTCTATACAGTAGCAGCATGCAGTTATGTTAGCGTATATGGAAGCTACCCAAATCTGTTTTGAACTTAGATTGCCAATTTCAATAGAATTCATATTTTGTCTGCTCATGTTTTTCCACATTTACAGAACATTAGTCCCTCGGTACTTCGCAATTCATTTTATGCGGACTCACTCTATCGCAATTAAAAAAATAATAATAATAAATTGGACAGGACACACAGCAGGCTGCGTTTGGCCTGAAGACCGGACTCGGCTATCGGACGCACGAGCTAGCAGGAGGCCTCGTTCGGATGGAGGGGAAAGGCGTTAGCTGCAGCCTTTAGCAGGTCTGTTTGTTACGG
>JARVGQ010000759.1:29833299-29845459 GCA_031762355.1 Hypsolebias martinsi | reverse complement strand
CCATAGAGAACCTGTGGGATATTGTGAAGAGAAAGTTGAGAGACGCAAGACCCAACACTCTGGATGAGCTTAAGGCCGCTATCGAAGCATCCTGGGCCTCCATAACACCTCAGCAGTGCCACAGGCTGATTGCCTCCATGCCATGCCGCATTGAAGCAGTCATTTCTGCAAAAAGATTCTCGACCAAGTATTGAGTGCATAACTGAACATGATTAGTTGAAGGTTGACGTTTTTTGTATTAAAAACACTTATTGGTCGGATGAAATATACTACTTTTTTGGGAGAGGCATTTTGGGTTTTCATGAGCTGTATGCCATAATCATCAGTATTAAAACAATAAAATACCTTAAATATTTCAGTTGGTGTGCAATGAATCTGAAACATGAAAGTTTAATTTTTATCATCACATTATGGAAAATGATGACCTTTATCACAATATGCTAATTTTTTAGAAGGACCTGTATATATTAAGGCATTTTAAACCTTTCCCACACACTTGCAGTGGCTCAAGCAATGTTTCTAAACTCTAAACGCTCTAAAAGAGCACAGCATGTCATGATCTCAGCTCCCTGCCTCCAGTTTCTCTCGGCCACGCCCACTTCATCTCTGCAGAGCGGAGATCTGACATGCTGCAGGAGGAAGCTTCTCCTGCAAGCTGTGAGCTGCACACAGGTGCAACAGGTGCTAAATAATTTAAAATAAATTATTTTAAATAACAATTCCATGCTGATTGTGCGGCTCATCCATCAATCAGCCAATTGTGTCATGTCCAATCTTACTTTGAAAACAGCGATAGAGCAAGTCTGCAAAATACGAACCGCAAAGTAGCGAGGGACTACTGTAATCTAGTTTGTTTGAGATGCATTAGTTTTCCCTTTGCTAAATCATTTAGATACCATATTACTAGGACTTTAGTAAAGAATGCATGAGTTCCCTTTTCCTAACGTTTTGCTAAAGTTTTAAACTTACTGTGCACAAGAATAAACTAAATGTTCTTGTTGCTGCAGTCAGATCCCACCCTCCACCCACCAAATGCACCACCTCACAGTTGGCTACAATTTTTATTTGGAGGAGAAAGACGTATTGAGAAGTAGTGTCATCTGTCACAGTTTACAGCTTCAGTTCGTTCACCTGACCTGCTGTACGGCATTCTTTTACATCAAATAATTAATATTTTTAAGTTTGTGGACAAATTACATCAACATTTGTACTCAGATCTCTTGCATTTACAAACATAATGAAATATTTTTAATAATTTCCCAATACCAACAAAAATATGTGCATCTTTGACCCGTCACAGTCAGCAACTTATGCCTTTCTGTTCCACGTTGTGTTTTTCTGGTTGAAACTGAAACTAGCTGGCCAACTGCAAAAATGTTTGACTGAATGTTGTCTGCACTGAGAACTGTCGAGGCTCAGCAATGAATGCGTTTCAGAGGATTTCACAATAAACTAAGCACTTTAGTGTAAACCAGAGCTAAAGAATACAGGTAGTATCTCCTCTAGCCACACTTGCATTTCTTCCAGTAAGTTTTTAACTAATACCACAACCATAGAGCCTTTCATGTGTGCCATAATAATAATTTTAAAACAGCTGTTCTCTTTTCTCTGATGGTTTGCATTTTTCTTTTTAGTTTAGTGTGCCTTTTTGTTCATTTTTGTTGGAAACAGTTTTCTTATTACTGTAAAATCTTTAGTCCAATTTTATTGTTCTTAAATTTGAGCTGTATTTTTTTTTTTCCCCGAAGCACAAAGTACCTGTTGGCCAGTGGTGGACACGGTTCTGCTAACCCGCTAATGGCGGAGCTAACTTTCCATTAGCAGACAAGCGTTTTTGCTTATTTTGAACACCTTTAACAGAATTAGCTCTGGCTAAATTAAAATCTGGTAAACCAAAATCATACAGTACAATGATGATTTTCCTGGAGCTATGATATGCTAGGCGGAGACAAGCAAAGCTAATCACCACCTGCTGATGTCACTAACCTTGTAGTGCTTTTTTCCTTCTCATATCTACCACAAACAGTCTGACTTATGGTGTCAGTTTACAGCCAATAACAGACTTTAACATAAATACCTAATTAAACCAAAACAGCCAAAACACATGAAAACCCCATTTTCATGCTCGAAAATATTGTAAACAGTCAGACACAGTGCACATATGATTCCTACCGAGTATGCTTTGCAACGCTCACATCGTCTCTGGGACGTGTCTCTCTCACACATTTCACTCATCTTTACAAATAGATTAATACAGAGAGAAAATTGATATTGACGCACAGCAACTTTGTAGTTAAATTTATAAAAGTAGTTAACCACAAAGAGGATTGGCAAAGTAAGGTAACTGATTATTGTAAAAGACACATGGGCGACGTCCGACATACATTGAATGCATCACTCTTCAGCACAGCAGAATTCTGCTCTGCCCTGTTTTGAGTTGTGTTCACTTGCGTCACATTACAGACAATCTTACAGTGTCAGTGACAGCAGTGTAGGATAAAAGTTAGTGCTTTAGCATTACCTTCCGTTTTTTTTTGTTTTTAATCTGTTAAGTGGTTTAGTGTTAGCAAAGCTAATGTTTTAGTTAGCGAATTAGTGGTTAGCGACTTTAGTGGTTAACTGTTTGCTTAGCTGTGCCCACCACTGTTGGCAGTATTAAAGTGAAAGCAAGAATCATTTGAAGGTGCTTGATATAATCAGGCTACAACCTTGGTACATTTTTCATTTAGGCATTTTGAGGAGCAACAAATAAAACTCACCATATATAGGAAGCATCCTGTTTAAGTGTCATTTGCTAGAGCTCAAGTGAGAACGTACATGCTACAGAACCTTTAAACTGACATTTTTTAATACATTTTAACAATTGAACTTTTTTTAAATAGAATCTTTGCTCTTTTCTAAGGAAAAGGGAAACAAAATGAGCCGTTTGCATTGAAACCAAAGGCAAGTAGAGGAGATGAACTCTGACTAAAGTATTTTTATGCTCCTATCAATTTTTGTAACTGAGATTTAACGTGGAACCGTCTGAGATTGTAATGTGACACTTTCATTGTGTGTATTTATTTTTGGAACATCATAGGAAGAATTGCATCACTTTGCCATTTTATCTTTTGCTAATAAAATAAATGTAAAACAATTCACCTTGGCTCCTGTGATTACATTTCAGCTCAGCTACTGTTTGCTTCCTATCGTCTCGAACCAGTCTGTCCATTCCCCTCTGACCTCTGAGACCCACAAATGACCTACAGCTAACTGCTGCTTTTTGGACTTGTAAATAACTTTTAAAAATTCCTGTAAATAACCATGTACTGTAATTGAAAACTGATGTAAATGTAAAGGTTTATAAAATACCATTTAAGTTTTTAATTTTATTTTATTGGAGATGTTTAAAGGTGGGAGCAATGTACTTTGGTCTTGGTGGTGTTCAAAGTACCTGTTAGCTTCTTAATCCTGTTTAAGACCTAAACTCTTTCTCCATACTGAAGCATCCATATTCACCTGGTAAGATATGAGTGTATTCCCCTTCATCAAGAGAGAGAATAAAATGTTGAGTCAAAGCAACTTAACATTTTCTGCTGTTGTGGAATCTTCCAGAGCTACAATGGTCAGGACCTATCTAAGCACTTGAAGAAAGTAAAATAAAAACAGGGTGGCAGTAACCAGGGATTATGGAGTGAAAACAAGACCGTATTACCCCCACCCCCACTTTTTTTTTTTTTTTTTTTTTAACAAAAGAGCCTCTGCAGCTGAAATTGTTGAGTTTATTACAGTTTTTAATGTTTAAAAGCTCCGTCACTGACCATACACGTATCTCAACTGGACCACTAAGAAATTCAAGGTGATTCCATATGATTAAGTACATTTTCATTAGTCATGTTCAGATGGCAGCACGGTGGCGCAAGTGGTAGAGCTGCTACCTCTCAGCGAGCAAGTCCCTGGTTCAAATCCCTGTCTGAGGGTTTTTCTGGGTGGAGTTTGCATGTTCTCTCCATGCATGTGTGGGTTTTCTCCGGGTACTCCAGTTTCCTTCCACAGACCAAAAACATGCATGTTAGACTGATTGGTAACTAAATTGTCCCTAGGTGTGAGTGAGAGAGTGTGAATGCTTGTGTGTTGCATTTATCTCTGTGTCCCTGTGATGTACTTGCGACCTGTCCAAGGTGTACCCCAGCCTGTCCAAGGTGTACCCCGCCCCTCGCACAGTGATTGCTGGACATGGGCACCAGCGATCCCCTTGACCCAAAATGGAAGAATACTGTAAAAGATAATGGATGAATGGATGTTAATTGAGATGTGCATCTTGTATCACACCCACTATAATGGGAAATTGCAGTAATATTCTTTAAGGGGCAGCACGGTGGAGCAGTTGGTAGAGCTGCTGCCTCTCTTTGAGCTGGTTGCTCTGGTTCAAATCCCGACCGTAGGGGCCTTTCTGGGTGGAGTTTGCATGTTCTTTTCGTGCATGCATGGGTTTCCTCCAGGTACTCCGTTTTCCTCCCACAGACCAAAAACATGCGTGTTAGACTGATTGGTGACTCTAAATTGTTCCAAAGTGTGAGTGAGAGTGTGAATGTCTCATTTGTCTATGTGGCCCTGTCCAGGGTGTCCCCCGCCTCTCGCACAATAACTGCTGGACATGGGCAACAGTGACCCCCACGACCCAAAAAGGAAGAAGTAGGTAAAGATTATGGATGGAAGTTTCTTTAGGAACACCACTGAGTTATCATCTGTAAGTTTGTGTCTATGTAAAATATTTTTTCTTAAATATGAAATTATACAAAGGATGCATTTGCGTAAACAGTTCTCGCAACATAAAACAACTGTTTTTGTATGAGACAGATTTGTCTGCTAAAGTCTAAGCCTTTCGTTGCACGGCAAGGACTCACATGAGTGAACAAGTGTAAGTGGTTCAAATACGTATGAAGGTTCTACTTTAGCTGTGACCCGTGGACAGCATAGCCACAGAGACACCTGAGGCATTTTTTTTTTACCCTTTCAAGCCATGAAAGGGCTTCAGGTAAATAAAGGATTTGGTTAGTCACCTCTTTGATTAAAAAAAAAAAAACAAGACAGGACCTGCACAGCTTAACTTCTAAGCTTGTACAACAGTTTGTGAATGAAAAGCCTGTTTTTTTTTTTCATCATTTTATAATCTTTTCTAGGAATGAGGGTAGGCTTGGTCTTCTGATGAATCCTGGACTTCTTGATTAAATGTCCAGTGTTTTACTGGGCAGTCTTCAAAATAATCATTGAATTTAATCTTGTCAAGAGGTGGAAAAAAAAGTCAAACACAGTGAAAGCGTAGCTTTTATATGCTCTGTTGAAAATAAGTCAATAAAGCTTTACATTTTCATTCAAACCTTTATACAGATATATAGCATTGAGCCTCAAAGACTTTTTTACAAGACTGACTCTTGCACGCACACACACACACACACACGTCATCTCCTTTTGAAATTAAACATGTCATTCTCTGTAATCCGTCTTTTTTGCATGAAACTCTGAACACTTTGGAAAAGGAGAAATAAAAATGAGTTATTTCTTCACAAAATCAGGTTTTCTCCCTAAACCTTTTAATGGCATCACCATGAAAATAAAAGCAAAGCACAAAATGAGGCAATAAATAATAAAACGGTGTGAAAATAAGGTAAGGACTCTGTTTAAGGGCGTCATCACTCGTCTGCTCTCCCACTAAATGGATAATTTTTTGATTTCCTTGCTCTAGGATTATTATGTTTTATCTATATCTCTGCAGCCTTTCCCCTGGGCTTCAAATAAAAAGGTGCAGGGAAGAAAGGGCAAATTTGGATTTTTTTAATTTTTTTTTTTGTAACCACTGAGAAATGGTCCAATAGCTAAAAGAAGCTGGACAAAGACTTTTTTGTTTCAGCAAACTTTTTTTAAAGTCCTCTTAGTTTCTTCTCAATACATCTCTTTACTGTCTTAAAAGTTTACTATTTCAACTTAATGTTTATCTACATACTTTACGCAACACATCTGAGCAGAAATACACTCCAATACATCACTGTGCATGTAAGTGTTGCTATTGTTGGCCCATTTTTAGTCACTTTTGCTGCTTTTGCGGAGCAAAATCATGTAGCATTTGGCAGTGTGTGATAATTTATTACAAATTTTAATTTTGGGGAGACATTAGCCGTAGGAGTGAAGGAGCTATTTGGCTCAAGGGTGCTCAAAAATGTTGGCCAATTAAGTTGAATTACTAAATTACAGGTTCCATAATGTTTAAACTTTGAACAAAAGACAAGCCAAGTTTTTGTTCAAACACTAACCAAATCATTTCAAATGAGTTCAAACAGAATGTATTTTTATCCTCTGAATCATGAGCAGTGTGTTCTGGTTTTCCACATTAATAACAGTTCCTCGCTCAGAGCTCCCCTACTCCACTGATATCTGTAGCTGCAGGAGGAAAGGCCAATAACAGTGTGATAATATCCAATATAATAAGGTCGATATCTGTTTTTCACATCATTTCATCTCCAAGGTGAGCGGGCAGGCCCAAACAGCGGGGCTTTGGAGAGTAATGAAGACCATTTCAAGGAGTTTGATTTAAAGGTTGTTTTAAATTAAAACACAGGCCTGGAAAAAGTAAAGAGTCAACAGAAGAAAGCCCGTCCTGCAGGTAAGCACGTTGAACACAAATTCTGGCAGCTACTATCTGGCATCAACAGTCAAGAAAAGTTGCAGTGTAGGAACCAAAAGGGAAGGCAACATTAATGTTTTTCTTTTGGCTGCCCCCTCTGCTGGGGTCCACACAGCGAGTGATCTCACTCAAGATGTTTGGTAATTGTTCAGATGCCCTTCCTGATGCAACCTGGGCCCAAACCTCCAACCTCAGGATTACAAGACTTTGGCAATGACCCCTAAACTACTACATCCCTAATAAAATGAATTAATAATAATGACTGTGTTTTTAAGAACAAATTGTTTTTTTTAAAGCCCAAAATATGATGGAAAGCACATTATATGATAGGTCAAAAGTGTGCATTTATTTAAGCATATTTTCTTGCATTGTTCAATTTGATGCATCCAGATGCGTGCGTGTGGAACATGCATGTACCATTGATGCATGAGGTCCCTGGATTTTAGTTCTATTGACAAAAATAATGTAAAATTTGAAGCATCAAACCTTTTTCCTTCATTCATTAGTGTTTGCTATCATTTCACCGCCTCCGACTAATGTCTGCCTCATCACATTCAGAATTACTTTTATTTAAGTTTCGAAAACAATAAATTAGTTATTGCCAAACATACTGTAAATATTTTAACTATACAATTACTGACATTTTCATTAAGGATACATTTGGCATGAAGAACATTTATTAGAATTTGGCTATTATTCTTTTAGTTTTATTGAGTCTTTTGAGTCACTACCAATACCACTTCTTTAGAAGAAGAAAAAAAACAACTCAAATAAAATAAATGATAATACTAAAAACCCTCAAAACACGAGTCTCAGTTGTAAATAGTGTGGTGTGACTTTTGGCTGCTGTGTATCAAAAATTACACTTTTCTTGAGCCCATTTTTATCTGAGCTCTTATTTTCCAAGACTAAATGGTCTTTAAACTCATCATTCTGTACATTTTAACCAGTGCACCTCCGTGCCTCTGCCAGATTATTCTTATTAAAATTGGCATGTGAAACAGTATTTGTCTGCCCCTTACATTTAAAATGTTTTAAAAAATAGTTTTCACTCATCTAATGCGTATGTGATGCTTATGCTTACTTTATAACTTTATCTGGCTGTCTTAGGAAGAGTGATCTCAGGCTGTTAAAGTCACGTGTCTAATTACGAGGGTGACCCTAATGTACCTGTTTTCTTAGTTTATACATCTAAATGTAGTATTTATCATAGTTTTGATTATTATCACAGAAGTATGTCCCAAATTGCATATTCTTTAAAAACGAAAGTTGATGTATGTTGTATTTTTAGACAGTCTTAAAAAAAAAAAAAACATACAATTTGATACGGACAGTTCACATAATAGAAAATAAAAATAGGCATTTTAGGAACAATTTAAGCAGCTAGTTTTAATGATAAAGAAAAACATAATAATAACATAAGCTATTCCAATTACTCCAGTTTGGAAGTCATAGTGCAACAACTGGAATTAACTCAGAAATAGTTTAATATCTGACCTGTATGTCAGTAATTAATGTAAACTTTTCAAAAACACTGTGTATATTTTATTTTTTTTATTATTATTATTATTATTATTATTATTATTATTATTATCATTATTATTACCATTAATTAAAATTGTGTAAACATAGCACAACTATATTCATCTGTATGAATTTTTTTTTTAGTTTAAAAAAAAAAAAAAAAACTTCTTCCTTGTCTTCTTCTGGCTACTCTCTTCTTCAGGAGTCGCCACAGTGAAGTAACTCACAGGAAGACCTGGCAATTGTTTTTACACCGGATGACCTTCCTGACACAAACACAGACCTCTGAGCTACCACAGCCCTCTGTGTGGAGCAGAGAGCTGTCATATAGATACAGGGGTGGCAGAGAGTGAGGGTTAATTTATTTATTAACCTTTATTTAACCAGGCAAACTCCAATGAGACTGAACAAGGACCTTAGTAAAGGACCTTGCTCAAAGGCCGGGGCAAGTGAGTGCAGGTGTGGGTGCTCCACCTGTCCCACCCACATTTTCATTCTGTGGGTCCAGGGGGTCGAACCAGCAACCTTCCGATCACAGGCTGGTCTTAACCTCTGCACCATCACTCCCTCAAAGGTAAGTTTCTTTCAGCTGTTCCCTCTTCAGAGGTCACAACGAGCAAACTCGCATGAAAGATTTGGCCATTTGTTTTGCGCCAGATGCCCGTTCTGATGCAACCTGGGCTCGCACCCGCAACCTCAGGATTACAAGACCGTGGCATTGACCACCTAGCCCCCCGAATGAAAAGGGGGAAAAATCTGGAAATTAAATGGTTATCTCAAACTCTAACAAAGTTAAGTCAAGTCCTCAGGATGGATGCAAAAAACAAAACAAAGAAAAGTTGAAACGTTTCGTCTTTATAAGTCTTTTGAATAAAAGACGAAACGTTTCAACTTTTTTTTTTTGTTTAATTTTATCTTAACTTGTTCCATCCTTGACTAGGACCTGACTGTTCACGTAGATTTTTCTACCTGAGCATGCATCAGATGGACATCTCAAACTCTTATTTTGAAGGCCAACCCTACTCTGTTTTTAAACTTCCGGTCCTTAAACTCAGTGCGGCAGCAGCAGACGCTGCCTCAGACGTTCAGACTGGTGAAATGTAAGCAGTGAATTCAGGGAGAACAATAAAGAGAAACATGAGCAAGAGAGATAAAGGGGGTGCACTGATAGAAAGAAAGAGGCAGAGGAAAGCTGTCGGACGGTCCTGCCGAGGGCTCCTGTAGTCTTAGGAGGAGGGTGAGGCGTTCAAATGCACCGTTTGCCAAATCTTTTTTTTTTTTTTTTTTCTGCTTTGCTGTGAAACGATGAAAATCTGTAGCGGGATCGCGCCGTTGGCTTTGTGTAAAATGCACATTCATTATAAATGAGATGGTTAGTCGTGTAAAGCCTGTTCCAGAACCATTATCTCATGTTATGCTAAGCACATCATCTGGTGCAAATACGATATATATATATACAGTACAGTATATTTAAATTTGGTTTTCCGATAATCTGCTGACTAAAGTGCATTTCGGATATTTCACAATCCAACAGCAACGTGATCAGGAAATCCCGTTTTTTTTTTTTTTATTATTTTTTTTTTAAGCAGGCCTGTCAAAACGAACAGCGACGCATCACTGTTTACTTTGTACGG
Organism: Hypsolebias martinsi; assembly: GCA_031762355.1. NCBI lineage: Eukaryota > Metazoa > Chordata > Actinopteri > Cyprinodontiformes > Rivulidae > Hypsolebias > Hypsolebias martinsi. The sequence continues at coordinate 29,835,640 of JARVGQ010000759.1, read as the reverse complement.
TTAGCACACCCGCTGCGTACTATTCATTAACCACATCTGCGTGGACACCTGCGCATGCGCACACCGCCACGGTTTTGTAGGTAGTTTATTAACAAACGTGATGAGCAGCCTGCGTCAGAGGAAGGGCAGTAAGGGGAAGGAGGCTCCTCTGAGTCCTGAGCTTCAGTCCCAGCAGTCCAACTGTTGCTCTCTTCATCACCAACATCCAGAGAAGACCTTGCAGGGTGAGTGAGCCGCCCTCTGGACTTGATCTTCAACGTGTCAGACCAGTGGTTACTAGTAGAAAAAGCACACAATAAAAACATAGGTCCCTGTCACAGTCAAGTCTCATGATGAGAGATGAGACTGAGGCTCACCTTCTTCAAAAATGGTTGTTTCAGGGTTGAAAGTGGGGAAATAACTTATCTCCTCACCTCTGCAGAGCGGTGTCTGAGCTGTGTCCACACATTTACACAACTGTACCATACAGACTTGCTCCATTGTCAAAGCTTGCAGAGTCTTTCTTTTTCTGCAAAGTATAGGTTTCCACATTTTACATGGGTGTCTGAATGCAACCAGCACCAAGAAATGTCTGGAAATAAAGTGCTTATAAATGAGACATACATGCACAATCTCTTCATTTACTCAAACTATTTTCTGGTATTTTAGGCCTGGTGTAGGCCTACACTACAGTACTCATATTTTTGTCAGTTCTTAAATGCTGAGGTATCTAGAACAGGAATGTACATTTTAATGGCATTTAAATACAGAAATTATTCTCAGCTTGCCTGAAGATTCATTCAAATATTTTACAGTTTTATCTGTGATTACCTATTTAAGTACACAATCCAAGTTAAATGGGGACAGGATTAAGATAAAGGAAAAAATGTAAAGTGGTTAAAACTAGGTTCATTGTTTTGGTTTCTGAGACACAACGTGGGCAAAACAGGCTGCTTCATCCTCGTTTCTGTAAAGGTCACAATCTCAAATTCTCACAGATAAAACACATTTCAGAAATCTCCACTTTGGAAGGTGTGCCTTTAAATCTTCTCACCAAAAACTCTGTTTGCTTATGAAAAAAGGTACAAACGTAGCAAAAAATGTCAGCTTAAAAATATGAAGTACACTGTAAACAGGGCTCTGAACAACCAGTGAAACAACCAACAAATGAGCAATTCTTACTATGAGAAAGTTTAGTTGTTTCATCTAGTACATATGGGAAAAAAAGTTCTATAACAAAAGCTAAACGTTTAAACAAGGGGATAATAGCCCTTTTTTTTCCAGACAAAAAGGACCAAATGAGTATGAATTTGTTAACAAATGATATTGTTGCTTCTGCTTACCAGTCGTCTATTGGAACCTTGTTTTCCTCCATTTAGACAGTAATGATTATTTATGTTTGCATTTTTATGTGTAATATATAGACGTACGTACTGCTAACAGGTTGAACAACTGTATAACCTATGAGTAAAGTATTCATAACTTGTCCCTAGCTTATACATAACCTACACAAGCGTATGGCACTTCTACAGAGCTTACGATCAATATCGGTGTGACTTATGATGAATTTATGCACAGCATGTTGGAGCATTTTGCAATGAGAGCGGCTGTCGCACAGTAATGTGTATCGTCAGCATATGAAAAAAAAGCCAAACACATTGATATGTCTCATAAGTTAGATGTAAGTTTAGAATAAGTTACCAGCATTGCTGATATACAATAACGTAAGTTTGTCTATGGTGATGCCAGCCCAAAATTTGGCACACGCATGGCATTTTCAGTGTATGTGGCCGTCTTGCTGATAAGTTATGTACAGTATAAGTTGCAGGTATGCAACAGGTAAGTTATGCACAAGTTCACATGTAACATGTAAGTTACTCATAAGTTGACAAATGCTAGAAACCAGATGTGAGCGCTTGAGTAACTTATTTCTAACCTATGAGCAACATCTAACTAGGCCTGTTGCGACAAACAAATCAGTTAATTGCATGATAAATGAAAATTATCAACCTAATTTTCTGCTTTATCGTTTTCTTTGTGTCTCTTTCTACTGACGACACTGGATGACAAAAAGGCTCAACTCTGGTGCTCTTCACTGACTCCTCCTTTTTTCTTTAAAAATATGTCTTAAATGTCCAAAATCACTTTTTTTATTGTTAAAAAGCAGCTAAGCTGAGAAGCTAGGCTACGAGATAAGCTAACAGGCTGACCTTGAGGAAAAAACCTCCGTCTTATCGAAGCTCCAAAATTCATGATTGAAACCTGTGTCTTTGTCTAAAAAGTTGTTTTTCTCTGCAAAAAGAAGCTGAGAACTTGTTTACTGATTTTTTTTTTTTTAATTAAAAGCTTTGTGTGAAAAATG
>JARVGQ010000759.1:29775459-29786784 GCA_031762355.1 Hypsolebias martinsi | reverse complement strand
TGAACAGAAACATTAACATACATAAAAAAAAGACAATTAGTAAAAGTTCTTTATCTACGGAAGCCAGCAGACACATTGAATCTTCACTTCTTCACAGTCTCCCATCCTGAGCAAGCACAGAGTCAACAGTGGAAAGGAAAAAAACCCTTTTAACAGGAAGAAACCTCCAGCAGAACCAGGCTCAGGACAAAACGTCATCTGCTTTGACCGGCTGGGGCTGGAGAGGAAAAAGAAGGAGAAACAAATCAACAGAGAATGACAGGTCCAGGTGTAGTTTCTATTGGAGGAAAGACAAAAAAAAAAAAAAAAAAAACATGTTAAGTATCAATATAATTACAAACAGATAGAGTAGAGCAAGTAAAGACAGCAGCAGAGTGAGGAAAATGATGGAGCATTTGCTGTGAAACGTGAGAATCTTCGAGGATTATCTGAACTGATCAAACACACCTATACAGACCAGGTTTAGGTTCTTTAGTTTTCTATTGGCATGATTACATTGTCACTTTAGTGTTTTAGCTTGTTGCCTTTGAGTGGACCAGTTGCAGATTTTAGGAAGTTAATTTTGATCTAATCCAATTAGACAGATAGTGGAAAGGCACAGACAGAGGGAGGGGCAGTGATGGGGAGACAGCGGAGGAGCGGTCTGGATCATGAACGTTTTTGCGTGTGCGACATGGGTTCCCTTCCCTCTGCAGCTAATCCTATCAGGCTCTTAGGATTAGGGGCTGCCTAACAGTTACCTTGGTCGGAGCTGAGGGTGGAGCACTAAGCTTCTTGCTGCTGCGCTAATTACATTCCAGATGAAAGCATTAAGATGGAGAACAGGGCTCATATTGCACTGTATTCTCCAAGTGACTGACTGAGCGTGAGGCTATTTAGTTTTATGTGGAAAGTTCATGAGGGATTGTCAGAGTGTTTAATAATGAGGGGCAGAACAAGGACAGATTCACACAAATAGGAGCCAATATATTTTATGACCAGCTGGTGTGTTTATGTTAAGCTGTTAGGGACTCATTGTGCTAATTGTAGCTGCAGGGGATGTAATGTGGTTCTTTATCAAAACGTGGAAAAAAAACAAGGATTCACACAGTTCAATCGCTAAAGTCTGCCTAATAAAAAGGATTTTCAAAGCATTATTTAAGGACTATTCCAAATTAGAATCAGAATTAAACTATAGCTGGGTTAAAGATGGTGAACAGATTAGATGAGCGGTAAAATGATCTCAAGAATCATTAATACTTGCCCTGTGCTTTAGGCACTGAAATGTGACAGGCTGATTATTATATTTCCTTTAAAAGGCTAATATTTACAAAATTGAACTAAGGTTTACAAGGTGACAGCTGGTAAGACTTCCTCTGTCGTTACACCGAAACATAACTCACAGGTTTCCTTTGGATATGAGCTAGAGCTGCACAGAACTTGTAGGTTGTTCTAAATGAAGTCAATGAAAATTAAAGATGGTGGTGTTATTTGCAGCCCAGCACAGACATGAACCCAGTGTTGGCCACAGTGGACTCATCGCTATGGTTTTATTACCAGGTTCAGTACAGTCTGGGTAGCTTCAGATCAGGTTTAACAGGAAAAGCAGATTACAGGACTCCCAGGACTCAGTCCTGCCAACAGTCTGCATGCTGCTGCTAGAGCATCCAGCAGAGCTTCCAGCACAGTACATGGTGCAGACAACAGCTGGGAGGGTTTGTTTCATGTTGAATATTACAGTTAGAAAGTTACTGTGTAAAGAAAACTTTTTTTTTTAAACTGTCAAGTCACTGTTCATGACTTCAGGTGAGATAAAAATCCAAGCCACAAAATCAGTTCCTGTTGTCTTTTGCTCCCATGAAGGCGCGCTCATCAAATACAATCCAACAAATCCAAATGCCTTGTGAAAACACTAGTCTGCTGGGAATCCAGTCTCAGGAAGTATGTTTTATTTTGGATTTTTTTTTTTTTCTTTCACACCCCCGCTTTGTGCCTTTGAGTTGAGATACACAGAGAATTAGGAAGTCTGCAGTGGAAATTATTAATGAGAGCTTTGACAGCAGTTTTGCTGCAGATTCAGGAGGCTCATGTGGCTACTCAGCATGGTGAGCCGTTCAGAGGAGAAACAGGCTCCCAGTACGAGTCAGCATGTTTGAGTTTTACACCGACTTGTTTATACAGAGTCCGCTCAACAAGAAAACTAGCTGTCTGTTAGTGGAGACCACTACGGCCACAAACATATTGATCCCTTTTTTTAAAAACGTATGTTCGATTTAGACAGCAAGCAACTTCCAGCATTGAGAAATAGTTTTAAAATGTTATCAAAATGTCAAAATAAGAATTTATTTTCTTTTCTTATAATATCAAAGCACTAGAAATATTCCTTTGATTTGTTCATCCTAGTCGTTGGGTCTGTGCTGAAAGTCCACTGGTCAAGGGCACAAATCTTTTTTTTTTTTTTCATCTAAAATTTTGTTTTATTAGTTGAGCAGAGAACTTAAAGATTTAGTTATAAATGCTTTTCTCATTGCAAATCAACCAGAGCATGCCTCAGGTACAGTCATGTGAAAAATTAGGACACTCTTTGAAAGTTTGTGTTCTTAACATATTGCACATATGCAAATTATATATATATTTTAACAAAACAGAAAGAATCAAGTCATTTAACTATGGTAGTAAGTTCACCCCAAGATTAGACTGCAATACACTAAAATAGTTCTCCAAAAATCATTAAATGTTTTCTCGCAGCCTACAGCAAGCTGTTGCTACTGTGAATGTGAAAATGGATTTCCTCTATAATCAGAAAGAGATCAGTCTTTCCCCTAATATTACACAAGAGGGGTGCCCCGCTCCATCAGCAGAACCGAGCGTCCTGCCTACCAAATCGAACTGCACTCCCCCCAAACCCCCGTCGGCAATGATGTAGCGCAAAGCTAGTGGCGCGCAATACAGGCGCACTAGCTATAAAACTTTTTTTTTTCCTTTGTCCTGTTCAGCATTGTGGCACTCAGAATTGTTGTCTGAGCGTCAAGGTGATACCCAACAGATTTACTTTCACAAGCGGAGCATTATGGCTGGCCTCAATGTTCCACTTGATATATACGGTACATAAAACTTTATTAGACTTTGCTTTGGGTTTGTTTAAGATGCAGTGGACACTGGGATGAAAAAAAAGACAAAGAAGAAAAAGCTAAAAAAGCGAGAGAAGGGGTAAAAGAGAAAGAAAGCAATAGGAGTAAAGGGGAGAGAGAGAGAGAGGTATAAAGAGAACACAAATCAACATCGTTGAAGTCTGCCTCTAGACCTGTGGGGAGAAAAAAAGACAATATAAAGCTATAAAACTAAAGGCAGCGCTAAAACTGTCAGTATAAACAGCGGACAGCTCAGATGTGTCTCTCCCTCCCGTTTGACAAAAATCACGGACTAGATGAGTGCACCACCATGACAAGTCATCTAGTGGGAAACACTGGAGATTACATAACTTTTAACTTTTATTGGTGGTGCACAAGGAGGAAAACTCAGCCCTCTAGAGTTCTAAAAACATAAAGACCAGCCTGAAGTTTGCCAGAGAGAACATAGACAAAAACTGGATTTGTGTTACAGTGCTCTTTAGACAGATGAGTCTGTTGAACTATCTAGATGCCATAATATATTTGGCTTAAACTAAATACAGTACAGCATTTCAAGAAAATAACCGCATTCCTACTGTGAAACCCAGAGTGAGAGTTGGAATACTTTGCTACAGCAGGACTTAGCTCACCACCATTGAATCCACCATGAGTCCTACCTTGTATCAGAGGGTGCTTGAGGAACACATGAGACCATATGTAAAAAAAAAATTAATAATAATAAGCTGAAGCGGAACTGGACCCTGTAACATGACAATGACCCGAAACGTACCTGCAAATCTTCCAAGGACTCGCTGAAAACAAAGAAATGGTGAGTCCTGGAATGGCTAAGATAAAGCTCAGATCTTAACCCCATTGAGATGATGTGGGAGGTCTTGAAATGGGCATTAAATGCATGAAGTTCATCAAACATCTCACAGCTGAAACATTTCTTTGTTGAAGAGTGGGGCAAATTTCTTCAGTCCCATGTCAGACTGGTAGACTGCTACAAGAAGCATCCCATTTAAGTTATTTCAGCCAAAAGGGAAACATCTGCTATCAAAGGACAGATGTCCTTTATATTTTTATATAACTGTATTTCTCCCTGCTTAAAACAATCATTACATATGGTGTTTTTTGTCAAACTTGTGACATTTAGGCACACACGACAGATATCAAAATGACCCACTGGAAACTAAAACAAACAAAAGGAACCAGCTGTCGTGTGAGCAGATCCATGGCATTGGTTCTGGTAACCCATTTCTACAAAATGTTCCATTTTCTTGACTTAAATCTTTCATTTAAAAAGGTTCAGGACAGTCAAGGGGTTTTGATTGAGTTCGCAAAGGCTTTTAGCTGTAGTAATTATTCATATGTAGCTGTGCCTTTAAGTTTCCAGCAGCGTAATGTTTATTGAGTAGCTTCTGAGAATACAAAGAGTCTTCAGAGTCAGAGGTCAGATGGTTGTTCTCAGTGCAGAGGAGATTTCTGGTTCTATCATGTCTAGACTGAACATTTACAAAGAGGCACTCTAAAACTTCTGCAAGCAGATAAAAATTATCCACATCATTAAAAAATTAATAAATCAGGCTTGCTTAGCTAAGATGATGGAAGGAAAAAAAATCACAAATTGTATGTTTCCTGAATAAATACACTGAACTTGATTTAGCTAAAGTTGTGCATACATCTTTCAGCTGCCCCCTACAGAGGTCACCAAGACGGATCATCTGCCTCCATCTCTGAATAAAAATACCAGTGTTTTAATACTGAATAATGTGTTTTGACACATTTAAATCATATTTAAATGTACTGGCGTATACTTTTTTGTGTGTGTTTTTGAACATTTGCTTTGCATTTACAATTTGCCCTCAGAAATGGTCAGACATTTACCCTCTGATAATATTGTATTATATTCTCTCTTTTTTTTAGGTTCCTTTAAAGAAAAAATAAGAATTGTAGTTTTGTACTAAGAAAAGTTCATTATATTTTGCTATGTTTTTTAGGACATTCAGAAGATGAAGATATAATTTAGAGTGTGTACCCACCTGTCTGTGCACCTGTAAATGGGTTTTATGTTCGTCTGTGTTTACTCGTAATGCAGATATTGTAAGTTAGACGGAAACTCTGATGCCAACCTACTCAGAGTTTGCCCCTCAACATCACTCAGCTAAAATAATGTTTCAGAGAAACTGTTCATCAGAGTTACTGATCATCATCATGCATGCTGAGTGCTTCTGTGGTGTCACTGTAGAGAGACTTGTAAGGACATTTAAAGCTTTTTAGTTGGTCTTCAAACAGGTTTTGGCCTTTTCACCGTCACTCAGAGAGGAGAGGTTATTAAAAAGCCATAAACGCAGCTTATTTGAAGTGCTTGTTCATATAACCCATAGTGACATTTTTATGGCAGGAGCAGGTTTCACTTCTTCATTCTGTCTAGAAAAAAGGTTACGTTACTAACTCACATAATTTCCCCTGCTAATTCCATTCGGGCGCGAGTAGCTTGAGTCTTTCTATTGTTTTGTGGATCTGTGTCCATCTGTCTGTGTAATTAAGACAAATTACTCTGTCCATTCCACCCTAGAAACATGTGCCACTACTCATTTGTCTATCAATCTTTCAGTAAAAATCAATTCCTTGCATAATCTGCTTCCTTTTTGTCTTACTGCCTTTCATGATCCACTCCTAGTCATGCTTTAAATTGTGCAAATTATCAGCGTTCAGCCTCTTTCTTGTATGAGGAAACTGCTGTCCGGAGATGTGAGCTTGTGACTAACTCGGATAGAAGTAATTTAGAGAGAGTCTGTGAAGCTGAGCGTGGTACCTGATTAGACTACAGTACATACCTTTCAATCAAAAAGGAGACTCCAGTTGTCTCAGCTTTTATGTAGCCTATAAGAACACTCCTCATCACTCTCAGAAACTCGCCATCAGTCATCATGATTACCACTCAGAAGTACTTCACCTCTGAGCGTGCATGGGCAAGCTGGAGTGTCATTGAAACTTATTATACAGTTTGAATAAAACATGTATAAGATTTTAACAAGAGATTTCTGAAAGAAACTTAAGTATCAAGTGAAAAGCTAGCAAAAATTAACTTAAATGACACCCCACCCACCCCCCCCCCCCACACACACACACACACAAAGTTTGGAGGAATGAACATTTATCTATCTATTATGATTTAGAGGTTTTCAGAAAAGCAGCTCATTATGTAACACTTTGTGGAAAGGAAGTATACGTAATCCCATTGCTAAGCAAAAAAAAAAAAAAAGTCATTTTTATTTATGAATGCAAAGAGCAATCATGGTTACAAAGTAAAGACATACTGTTTGTTTATTCTTCTGCAAAAAGACCTAATACAATAAATAATTTGCTCTTCAACGTGTCCTAAATAAGCCTGAGATGGCTATACAGCACATGCCTTTAGTCTGTCTACCTGCCTGTACACAAACATCTTTAAAATGTGTTTTTACTCAAAGCAGTGCTACTACAATTAAACATCCTCTAGAATCACCCCAGGTCCCAATAAATCAGATACTTGTAATCTGAAAGACTTTAAGCCAGTGGTAAGGACTTCAGCTGCCATGAAGTGCCTAGAGAGACTAGTACTACCACAGATTATCTCTGTGCTACCAAACCACACTGGTCCCTTAGATGTTGGCTATCGTTCCAATAGGTTGCACGATGCAGTAATAAATCAGATGGACAGCTCAAGCTGAGTGCTTTTAAAACGAGATTAGAAAGGCAAGACTGGGATAGTCTGGCTGTGTGAAGACGAGGGTTGATAGCTAATGGAACTGCTGGGGATGAGGAAAAAAGGAGGTCTAGGTAAGGTTTATGGATGTAGTGGAGGAGGATGTGCAGAGGGTTGGTGTGACAGAGGAGAAAGCTAGGAATATGTTGAAAATGAGGCAGAAGATTTGCTGTGGCGAACCCTAAAGGGGGCAGTCAAATGAAGTTGTTATTGCTTTCAGTACCATTTAAACAGAAGCTAATATGAAGCTGGCAGATCTTGAATTTTCAACTCCCACCTGTGAAGACATTTTAAGCTTTCTAACCAGACTACAGATAGTGAGAATCGAAGGAAAGGTTTCTCTTAAACTTGAAGTCAGTTCACCAACATCACAGGGCTGCTGCCTAGCTCCAAATTATTTACCATAAAGCTACCACACTTTAAATGATCTCAAAAATTGTAAATCACTTGTACAAGCAACACTGTGAGCTCATATAGTATGATGTACAATTAAACTGATGATAGACTGAATGAATTTTCTTCCACAGCAGAACTCTGTACATTACAGACATCTGACAGAATAAGAAATACCTATAAAACAATGAGGGAAAAGCTACTGATGTCATTAACTCTTATTCAGGTTCAAGGTTCTTTATTATCATTCACATCACATGTGGTACATGAGGTGGAACAAAACTGTGTACTCAAGGTCATGGTTACACACAAAAATAGCGAAAATATGTTATTAAAAAATAAAAAAAAAACGGTATACAAGGATCTAAGATATACGCTAAACAATAATATAATAAAAATAAGGTGTATTAAACAACAGCCTGAACAGGAGTCTGTTGTGAGCAGATGGGTATGAATACAGCAGCTTATGGGTAAGAAATCAGCTGCACGGATAAAGTGTCAAATCTCCAATTAAAGTGGCATTACAGTGATTTTGCTGGTTAGGGATTTATGAGTCTTAACAGCTTCAAGGTAGAAGCTGTTCCTCAGTCCACTTAAAACTTCCACATACTCGGGCGTACTGTGTGTACTCCGTGAGCCTCATGGACACTGTGCACACTGTCTGCAGACAATTGAGACTTCATACCTTAGCATACACCCTGTTGGGCTGCAGCCCAGCGCTGCAGGCAAGGGACGTTTATCTTCAGGACACAGTGAGGTTGCCGATTGGTCATTTGCTGAAATGCCTACTGGATTGATTGACAGGTCGCAACCCCCCCCCCCCCCAAATAAAATAAAATAAAAAACAACGAAAAAGGAGAGCTGGCAGCGGTGTTCTGTGTTTATATATTGTTAATAAAAAGGTGTAAAAAAAAAAAAAAAACAGGGAGTGATGGCCCTGCAGCCCACATATCAGACCGGCTCACCAGGAAATCTCCAGACCCTTCCAAAGCCACACTGGGCCTGATTTTAATTCTCGCTTGACAAATTCCTTCATTTCTCACAATTTCAGTCATGGTGACAACGGAATAGGAGGAAGAGATCACTTGCCTCTTGGCAAAAACAACAACAAAAGAAAAGACCATTAAACCAAACCAGGGATCAAGAAGGGGAATTTAATACAAAGGTGTCGCATACAAAACAGTCCGTCGCCAGACAGTTTATTGAGTGACACCAAGCATGTGTACGCATTCGGAAAAATTGATCTTTGAGCAGACATGGCTTGTGGACGTTTGCTTCGAGACCACGTATGCGCGGACCTCTGCGGAGTGAAGTACACCTGAGTAAGTGGCGGCCTTTAATGCTCTGCAACCTCCTGCCTGAAGAGAAAGGGACAAAAAGTGTGTGTGCTGGGTGAGTGGAGTCCTTCATGATGCAGGTGGCCCTCTTCCTGCATCTGGAGGTGTAGACGTTTGTGATGGTGGAGAGGCTGACTCCAACAGTCTTCTGTGCAGCCTTCACCACTTTCTGCAGCACTTTCCTCTCTCCAGCTGTGCAGCTCCCATGCCATTAAATTGAGACTAAAAATAAAACAAAAAAACATGAGAATAAAGAAAGCGTGTGGACCCACTTATGGCTGGGAAACTCTTTGGCTATAGCAACATTCACACTGCACAAGTTTATTTTATTTATTTTTTTTTTCTTTCCCAATAAGTTTCTGACATGGCTTGATGTTTGTTGTGGGTTATGAGAGCATTTACCAAGCTGTTGGTGAGCCTGTGGCATCGAACAACCACAGACAGCTTATTCAAGCCCACAACCAAAGATTTTCTTATAATTCATCCACAACAAAATATTCTAAATTGTGTCTTGACAGTAGCATAGTGAGAACCTGACTCTATCCATCCATGTCTGGGTCTCCACCCAGGAGAACTATCCTCTTTAAGCTGCAGTCTTCGTTTTGGGTGAGGACAAATTAAGCTAGAGAGAAATTATCAATCAACAATATCCTCACCAATAGAGATGACAGCAACCTCATCCGCAGTAGGCTTTACTTCATCAGACTGCTAAAGAAAGCAACACACTGCTACCATCTACTCACTCAGAGAACATAAGGAGAACATTTACTCAAATGGCAGCACTGTCTAGTTTGGCAGCACTACTCATGCAGAGAGAAAGAGGCTCTTCAAAAAGTCATCAAGACAGCAGAGAGGATCATTGGCGTTGACCTGCCATCCATAGACGCCCTCTACACAAGATTGCCGGAAAAAAGCACAGAATACCGTCAAAGGCACTCACCACTCAGCTCATTCTCTGCTCAGGTATAAACACTCAAAATGCAACCTGAGACACATCAGCTCTGACTGTACTGCACAAAGCACACTTTTACAACAGTTTCTTTCCATCATCAATCAGACTGATGGAAAAATGCATGAACACAAACATGTTTACCCACCTTTAATGCACAACATTTCTAAATGAAAAGCAGCTTGTCTGTTTTATAGTTTGTACCTCACTTGTGCAATAGTCATAGTCTTTGTGTACTACTTCAACTTTTAGTGCTTTTGTTATTGTTTGCTCTTTGTTACTTGTTCTTTTACCTCACTGGAAGATTTATACACTACAACTCTATGCACTCATGCTGTTTTGTTAGTGTACAGATAGCAGATAAATATCTAATACAATATCATGTTTAAAAGTTATGTTTCATTCAGATAAAACTTTGCAAACCTAAACTGTGCTGCCATGCCTTATTTATTTATTTTTTTACATAATGTATTTGTAATTTATCTGAATCATTGGTACTTTATTTTTTTGTTGTTTTATCATTATTTAAATGTGGTCTTTAACATCTTGGGAGTGTAAGATGTGTTATTCTTCTGAAATAAGGACAGTTTGAACGCTGAGACATCCACTCCTGGAAAGATATTTTCTTGAACGTTTTCAACTCCCCTTGATCAGAACCCGAGTGGTGTTCTGTTATTGGACTTCTGTGCTCGTCATGGATTGTCCATAACAAACGCCATGTTCAAGCATAAGGGTGTCCATATGTGCTCTTGGCACCAGGACACCCTAGGTCGCAGTTCGATGATCGACTTTGTTGTCGTCTCATCTGATCTGCGGCCGCATGCCTTGGACACTCGGGTGAAGAGAGGGGCAGAGCTGTCCACTGACCACTACTTGGTGGTGAGTTGGCTCCGAGGGTGGGGGAGTGTGCCGGTCAGACCTGGCCAGCCCAGACATATTGTGAGGGTTGGCTGGGAACGGTCTGGCACTATCTCCCATGAGACGGAGCTTTAACTCCACCTCCGGGAGAGCTTCGAACACGTTCTGGGGGAGGTGGGGGACATTGAGTCAGAGTGGGCCATGTTATGCGCTTCTATTGTCGAGGCGGCTTATCGGAGCTGTGGCCGCAAGGTTGTCGGTGCCTGTCGTGGCGGTAACCCTCAAACCCGGTGGTGGACACCAGAAGTGAGGGATGCTGTCAGGCTGAAGAAGGAGTCCTATCGGGCCTTTTTGGCCTGTGGGATTCCGGAAGCAGCTGATGGGTACCAGCAGTCCAAGTGGCATGCAGCTCGGGTAGTCACTGAGGCAAAAACTTGGGCTTGGGAGTTGTTCGGAGAGGCCATAGAGAATGACTTCCATATGGCTTTGAAGCGATTCTGGTCCACCATCCGGCATCTCGGGGGGGAAAGCGGTATGTCACCAATACTATAGTGGGGGTGGTGTGCTGCTGACCTCAACTCGGGATGTCGTGGGTCGGTGGGCAGAATACTTTGAAGACCTCATCAATCCTACTGGCACGTCTTCCACTGAGGAAGCGGAGCCTGGGGACTTTGGGTCAGGCTCTCCAATCTCTGATGCTGAGGTCACCAAGGTGTTTAAAAGCTCCTCAGTGGCAGGGCCCCGGGGGTGGATGAGATTCGCCCTGAGTTCCTTAAGGCTCTGGATGTTGTGGGGTTGTGTTGGCTTACACGGCTCTGCAATATTGCGTGGACATCGGGGGCAGTTCCCCTGGATTGGCAGACTGGGGTGCTGTTCCCCTTATTCAAAAAAAGGGACCCCCTTATTCAAAAAAAGGGACCGTAGAGTGTGTTCCAACTACAGGGGGAT
>JARVGQ010000759.1:29624809-29634855 GCA_031762355.1 Hypsolebias martinsi | reverse complement strand
CCGAACCCCCCCCCCCCCCCCACACACACACACTTGAAAATTGTCAGTACAAACAACACATGTCTCAAATGTGTCTCTGTGTGTCCTGTGATGGACTTGTGAACTGTCCAGGGTGTACCCTGCTTCTCAAATGAGACAAAAATATACAGGTACTTGGTCATAGAGGAATGATCCAATATGACATATCTGTGAGTGGCAAAAGTAAAAGGTTGTAACAAAAAAGTTTGATATTTCAAAGAACATCTGTTTGCTAAAATTTTGAGTTTAGAACACTCAAGTTTGTTTGAATTAAATTATTCTTAAGAAGTACAAGCAAACAATTGTTTTGCCTACAGTTGGTACCACATTGATAGGGAAAAACTAACAAACTTATAGCTGTGTAACAAAAATAAATAAATATATAAATTAAAAGAAACGTGCAAATTATTGTTGCTACAGTTGAAAAACAAAGAAGCTTAAACTGTGTTTTGGTGCTTTTGCAATTGTAAAAGCATTGTAAGTACCTGAGAGAGCCAATAGATATGTACAATGAGGTGGCTACGAAAAGAAAAGAAATTGATTGTGAAAGGCATGCTGGAGTGAAGCCGACTGGAAGGCCAAATGAGATCTTCAGTGGAGTTGGCATGCTTTTTAAATGGTCCTGGAGCAACAGGGCAAGGACAAGACTTTGCTCTTAAAGGGCTCATCCACATGACCATGCTCGTTTTCTGCTACTCATACGTAATTCATTACCTCCTACTCTGGCAAAGACAGGAGGCAGAGAGAGCAAGAGAGAGGATGAGAAGGAGTTAGCGAGTGCAGAAGTGTGTGCTTTGTCTACAAGGCAAGTTTGAACTCCCACAGAGTTAGGGGTCTCTTCAATATAAAAAAAAAAAAAATTCCTCCTCCTCTCAGGGCCTGAAGATACACACGAGTCAAACAGAGAGCATATGGGCTGGATAAACAGCAGTACAAATCACACCGCTATGCCCCCCTCCACAAACACACACACACAAACACCAGTCCCTCAGACACTCGAGCCCACAGAAGTCAGTCTGTGTACAGAGCAGCAGGCGAAACAGCAAGTTTAAAGCACAGATCTCCTTGTATAAACGATCTGTCAGATAGCTAGCCAGCCCTGCAGTCGATGCATATTGGATCTCTGCATCCAGCAGTTCCTTTTTTTAAAGCCAGTATAGAGCCAGGCTTGGAGGAACTGCTAAATCACACTTTAGTGGAAAATGAGCATAATCCATCTGCAAATCTGTGCACTGATGTGTGCTGATGCTTATCTGATTTATGTCCTTTTTACCCATTTATGATCTATATTTGTCACCTAATATTTCATTTTGATAGTGGCACCACAAGCACAAATGAAAAGCTATATTAAGTGTCAATGTTCCTCTGGGTTTTAAGGGAAATCCTTATCTGATTCCTTGTCGGCAACTCATTCCAAAAGGCTCTTGTAATTACACAAATTTCATTTGTCTTGTTAATTTGTTTATTGATTGGAGAAGCAGTGGCTGCTGGCTGATAGCCTTTTAGATGCAGGTGTCTAAGAGCAAGTCCAACACTTCCAGTCATGTTTGTCTCTTATGCTGACTGCAATTTGTTAGAATGACAATCTCTGATTAAAGTAGAGGGACAAAGTATACATACAGTGTCTAAAAAAGCTAAGTCTGGTCCTCTGGACATTTTGAAGGTCCAGAGGTCCAGATTTAGCTTTTTTTAAGATCTTCCTACCTGGATTATTGAGCAGGCATCAGGGTAAACATACATTAGGAAAAAATAAAAAAAATAAAAAAAAAACTACATTCAACTCTAAATCTAAAAAAAAAAATAAAAATAAAAAAAGGGAAAAAAAATCCACAAAACAGGGGGAAAAAAACTCCCTTTTTCTTTATTGTGTTGACATATTGCAAACATATTTAAGTTAATTCAGTTTATATTAAAGACATGAATTGCTGATAAAATGATTGAATGGGAAATTCAATGATAAGCAAGAAGTTTAAACTAGATTATCTGATTTCAATATTCTCTTGTGACTGAAAGGTAAATGTTCTGTGTATGTTGAATACTAGTTTAATGGACACAGGATATTTCTTACTGTCTGTCAATCATTTGTGACCAAACTTAATGCATCCACATAACCAGCTAGTTAGGACTATTCCAAACTATTAACAGTGTGGAAAAATTAACACACAGACACACACAACTACATTTTATAATATGTTTTCTAGCAGATACATGGTGATACCATTTTAACTTTTAGCAAGGAAAAGTTTGCTACTGTTGAGGGACATTGGATCATTTATTCGTTTAATTTGTTTCATTGAGCAGGAAAGAGGAGAAAATAAATTGTTTTAAAATTCTACCGAAAGCAAAAACAAAACGACTCCCATTCTTGATACCAGATTCATTCTTCGCAGACAAAACCTTGAAAACATGTTCATAAAAATCCAGTGCAGAACAGAAAATCACTCGACCAAGCTTTAGTCCATGGTCAAGTGATCTGCACGAATATCATGCCAGGAGCTAATTGCTCCTATTAGAGTCAGTCAGATGCAATGATTTGCAAATCATAAACCCATGTTTTATTTATGTTTACAAATATTTTAAAAGACTTGAGAAATGCTATAAAAGAACCCTCTTGATGTAGGGGTTTCACTTGCAAAGCTTGTGCATCTTGTAATTATTTCAGTGCTTTTTTTAATCCTTTGTGACATTTTGTAGTCATCTAACATTAGGAGTTAATTTTATAGAGGGAAAAAAAGTGATTTGCGGTTGTAAATCCTTTAAAAAATGTCACATATGAATCTGCATATGGCATGTAAATGACTAAGTAAATATATATATATATATATACATTAAGTAGAGCCTGGGAAATGTTCATACATAGGCACCTCTTTAGACTGGTGTTTGATTTAAGAGTACATTTTCATGACCTCAACACTTAAGAACAAAATATGTCTAATTTTTACAGATGTTGATGATGTTCATGCAAGAAAATGTGTATGTGAACAAAGCTTAGAACAAGCTGAGTCTTAGTGAGTATAGTCATGCACTTCCTTGAGAAGGTAAATTCATTTAAGATTCAAAACTGTGGGCTCCTCTACAGCAGAAAAGGTCAGCTTTTGTTTGTTTTGTTATGTGCTCTACATGCACAAACAAGACATTGTGTTGTAGCCATGTAATATCCTCTTATCCAAGTGGCCAGAGATTGGAAACTGCACGCCGCTGTGTTGCCAATGTGTTTGAGCATGTGAATGCCTTCTACTTTCTTTGGCCTACACAGCAGTGCTGGCTTGGCACAACTGCCCTTCGGCAGGAAAAAGGGTGGATGAGTGGGTGGCTTTGGAAGAGCAAAGCACATGTGAATAAGAAGCTGAAGGTCTGTATGTGGTAGTATATATAAATGTGTGTGTGATAAGAAAAATGATCAGACTCAGTGGGAAGCATCCCTTAAAAATGTATTTCCTAAAGATAAAATCACACACGACAGGTCAATTTAATTCAGCTTAAAGCATTAAAACCTGATCTTTGAAAACAACACATCTTTGTGTGTAATGAAATACTCCTTACAAATCACATGCTCAACATCAAGTTTTACTACAGCTGTGGATGTGTGTGGTCTTCTTCACATTATTTTTCAATAAGAGCTCCTGTAATGCATTAATGCTGTGATAAAATATTTAACATTAAGTTTACAATATTTTCAGTCTTAAAGTGGATCACCATTTAAAACAAAAAATCTAATTCCTCTTGTATTTGTTTTTATTCACAATAATGTCTTAACATTCATATCTGATGTGTATTATTGAATAATGTATTGTTTAATATTAGATCATCTTGCATTAACCTTATGCTAGGGCACTCTACAATTCTAACAAAAAAAGAGTTGAGTGACACACATGTACACAAACACAAAATATAATTAAAAAAGGAGGCTTACGCTCTTACATCCAGTAGCTTAGCAAAATACCTGAAACTTCAAATTCACTCAACAAAGAGCTAATAGTACAAACAAGTTAGATACTTATCAGAAATAATTATGTGTTAAATGAACAACCTTGGAGAAAGCATTAGTTATTTTACTCTACTTTCTCATGTTTATTTAATTCCCTTTCAAACTGGATGACGATCTTGTTACAACACATAAAATCCAGAATATAGATGGTGAATAAAAGCATTTTAACATCTAAAAAAATGAACCCTTTAGTCTAATTTATATTCAAGTTTATTTTTATCCTAGTCAGAGATCCTAGTTCCTCCGGGCCAGCACAGGAACAAAGAGCTGCCTTTGTCTCTGCACCATCTCCTCCATGCACACAAATTGTGCAACCTCCTTCCACAAGTTCTTTGACTATCTCTGTAAGATTAATTTGCTTATCATTAAGATCTTTGCTGCAACAGTTATAAAGATGGCTGTATTTTCAAACAGCCTCGGCCCGCTGCTGCCCAATGGAGCAGTTGAAGCAAAATGGCACCAATGTAATACACCCGCTTTTTACTAAAAATTTATCCACACAATTCTGACCAATCACACAAGGCTTGGTGCAAACCCCTGTGAGAAATAAAGTTCTGCCAGGAACTTATGCACCAACTGAGTCCTGTAGATGAAAATTATGTTTTCATCACACAACTGTGTCAATAAGAACAATGTTCTCAACATCTTGCATTGAATAAATAAAGTTTTAGTACAACAGGATGTGGAGAGGTTTGAGCCTGAATAAAATACAAAGTATATGTAGCAAGATCATGGAGGTATGTCACTAGGTAGAGTGTGAGGGAGTGCGGTGACAGAAAACACATGACGTTGAGTCTGTGTAAACCGGCATGGGTAATTGAGAATTTGAAGCTGTAGTGGCTAAATTGGTCTTACCATCCCATACCATCCCAATTTATTCATAGAGCACTTAAAACAGCAACAAGGCCAACCAAAGTTGGCAGTAGCAGTAGCAATAGAATCAGAATCAACGTCATTGTCATTGTACAGTTAAGTACAGCAAAATTGCGTTCCGCACAGCCATCTGAAGGGTAAATGAAGTGTACTAGGGCTGCAGCTTCTATGAAGTGCTGCCTTTATCGCTTAGCAAGAAACGGTGAAGAAAACATGAGAAGATATATAAAAAAAACAATCTCTCACACTATGTTCTTGGACACTGCACAGTGTAAGGCAGCAAAAAAAAAAAATAAATAAATAAAATCTACCTCAGCACCAAAGCAACATACATAGACATAATACATTTGGAGGGGTGGATAACAAGACATTGAGATTGTCCAAGAAAACTTCCAGATAGTCTCCATAGTCCTGATAAAGGATGTTACAGTGTCTATCAGCGGCACAATTATGATAGGGTCCACAATGTTCTGGGGGGAGGCAGGGTGTAAGATGGAGCAGAGCTTCCTGTTTTATGTATCCACCAGGTGCAATTTGAGATAAGTTGGCCTATCCAAGGCCAAGTGGGGAGGCCAGATTCAGATGAACTATTGTTTAGGGCAAGCTGACTACTGATTTATGTCTGTCTTCAGTTCTGCTGGTACACTCAATGGCAAATCCAAATAGCCAGATTTGTGGACATTCCACCGGTCCCTGCTGGTTAGCCTTCTCTAAGGTCAGTTCCTTCATGCCGGCGAGTTCTAGGAGCCACAAGTAGCCTATGATTCTCAGAAATTGCGTCCAGCTTACGGTTCAGCTTGCAAAGCATATGAGTCTGAGCGATCGAAGCACGGTGTAATCCTTCACATAAGGCAGGCAGCTTCACCATTGCCAAAACTGCTGCCGAGATCTTCGTAATTTGTCGATATCCCAGGTATCCGCTGATTCCAAAAAGCAGAAACCCTGTTTTCATAAACCCAATTATGTATGTGTCTTCTACATCCTCAATGGACAATACAGAATGGAACATCATCTTCCATTCACCCTAGGAATCAATGACATATCCAGCAGTGTGAGTCCCTTCAGGGCATGAGGGTTCTCCTGCACCCTGTCTCCTTGTCAAGAAAATATTATCAATTGTGTTAAGAGACCAGCTGACCAGATCCATAATTTACAATTCAGAAAATGTATAGAGGCTCAGATACACAGGACAAACAGCAAAGGCAAGAGGAAAGCAAGAGAGGGAAGAAGAGTGACCGTCTTCATCTAGGGCAAGTCTGGGGAAAAAAAGTGGCAAATTTGGTGGGTACTAGCAGTGTAACCATGTTGTGATATCCTTCTCAATGAAGGAGGGTTTTACACATTTTCCATCATCTACAGGCAGATTTTAATAGGCTAAATTTTGCCATTCTCTTCAGGAAATTCCCATTATGGAACGTATCACTGAATCCACCATTAGGAACAGCAACTTGACTGAAAGAGAGGCAGAACAAGTCAGGGTGACGATACCAGCAACACTCTCCAGTGCCAATCTCCCTCCTTCAAATCTCACATTACAGGAAAGAAAAGTTATAACATTTCTTAGCCGGGACAGAAATATCACCATTATCTGCCAAAGGAAGATGCACAGTGGTCCTCAATATTTCTGACTACCAGGAGAAAATATTCACATTACTGGGTGAAAACACTATATATGAGACCTTGAAGAGGGACCCAACCAGCACATACAAAAAGAAGATTGTAGACCACTCAGATCCATTGTCAGCAGTACAAACTCTGTGACATACACTATTACAAAACAACTTGCTGGTATTTTAGCTCCTCTTGTTAGAAACACACCACATATCTTAAAGAACTCCATGGACTTTGCAAACAGTTAAACATTTGAAAAAGGTGTGAGGATAAATTATTGTATCTTTTGAAGTCACTTTACTTTTTACTTGTGTACCCACATCAGAGGCAGTCAAAACTGTTAGGAAATATCTTCAACAAGCTAACGACCTTAGCAACAGGACATATTTCACCCCAGACCAGATCTGTACCCTGCTGCACCTTTGCTTTTCCACAACTTGTTGTGGAAAAGGTGACAGCTTTTATAAACAGAAGCATGGTTGTGCCATGGGATCTTCGGTGTTACTGATTGTGGCCAATCTCTACTTGGAGGACATGGGACAGAGTGTACTGGACTCTAAGGCAACAGCACCGAGCCACTGGTTCAGATATGTGGATGACATGTGGGTCAAAATCCCTGCAAAAGTAGAAGTGTTCAGCAGACACATCAACTCTGTGGACAACAATATCAAATTTACCAGTTAGGATGCCAATGACAACAAACTGCCTTTTCTGGACCATTTGATGAAAATGAAGAGAGATTGAAGACTCACTGAAGTTGAACATTGAAGTTCACAGGAAGCTTACTCACACAGATCAATAGCTTCTGTTTGACTCTCAACGCCCACTTGAACACAACATTACTGTCAATAGAATTTTACACCACCAGGCCAAATTTGTCCCCACAAAAGCTGAAGGTAAGGAAAAGGAACAGGAACACATCAAAGTGCTCCAAACATATGGATATCCTAACTGGGTCTTTGACAATTCATCAAAAAAATCCCCAAAACATGCTTCTGAACAAAACATGAGAAAAGCTAACACAAAAATATTGTCATGTCTTATGTTGCTGGAGTATTGGAAAAACTCAGAAGGATTTTCTCCAAACACAACATCCCAATACATTTCAAACCTAACAGGACCCTCAGACAGAGACTGGTCCATCCTAAGGAAACTACCCCCAAATCTAATCTGAGTAGTGTGATGTAGTGCAATGAGGAATGTTTAGATCTGTGCACTGAAGAAACTAAACAACCTCTCTACAGATGCATGCACAACACTGGAGAGCTAGCTCGTCAGGACGTCTTAAGAGTCCAATTTCATCTCAAAGTTAAGGGACACTCTTTGGAGGACCAAAATCATCATACTTTAGACAGAGAAGACAGACAGTCTGAGATGGGGTATGTAAGCCGTGAAACAAGAAAAAAAAAAGTTTTAAACAGAGGAGATCTCAACTTTCAACTTTCAAAAACTTAAAAGCAGCATTAAGCCTGATATTTCATACCAGTTCCACTCTGCCACTTCTGCATTAAGTACAGCTCTAACTGCATCATTTCTATTCTGTTCTTCTCAGGTGTAGGTGTGTAACTGGGTCCCCCACTCTGTGGGCAAGATCGTCACAGCAAAGAAGGCAACATGAATAGGATCTTCTTCACTCATATTCTGCTCAACAAATAAGGCCAACTGCTGCAGTCTGCTGATGTCAAAATTGTCTGCTTAGAGCAGTATGTGTGGAACCATATATGAGGTGGTACCATAAGCAGGACATGACAATGGAGACTCTTTTAACTGGTGGTGGTGAATTGAACTGAACTGAAGTGTCGAAATAATGGAGAGGGTCCCTCTTCATTCATGTGACCAAAACATCTCTAACATGAGTCAGGCAAAGAAGGAGTTTAACGAGCCTCTATTTTGAGGGGGGGGGGGGGGTAGTTTTAATTAATCTAAGTACACAACCAGACCTCTCTCTCTTTTTTCCTTTCTTTCAGCTGCTTCCTTTCTCAGGGTTCATCACAGCGAACTAACTTGCACAATGACTTTGCATTTGTTTTTTTTACGCTGGATACCCTCTGACACAACCACAGAACACAGCACTATCACAGCCCTCTGTGTGGAGGAGGGCTGTCATCTAGGGTGACCGAGGGAGCAGATGGTGGGGGTTAAGTGCCTTGCTCAAGGATCCAGAGTGGGGCAAATGAGGGTGGAGGCAGGTCTGGGCGCTTCACCTTTCCCACCCACATTTTTCGAAGGGTTGAACTGGTGACCTTCAGATCACAGGGTTGCCTTCCCTAACTTCTGCGCTCATGCAATTCTATAAAGACTGGAACTCAATATACTCCAGCCTTTTCAAATTGAGTAGGCCTCCTGGACAGGAAGTGTAACATCTTCAACTTTATAATACACGTTCAGTTTTACTTTTTTTTTTTTTTTTTTTACTTTTTATTTCCCCTTCCAGATTGTCACAGGAAGCGAGTGTGGGAACAGAGCACATTCAAGTACGAGGCAAGGTCTTGTAACATCAGTCCCAACTACCATCCATTGTGTCATGGCAAATATGCAAAGTGTTGTTCAGTGTTTTCATTTTTCTTTTTTACCTTTGTGCTTTCTGCAGTTTTTTATATTTTAAATAACAAGTATACATTTCATTCTTTATTTCTGTATAAAGTCAACATGATATTTATATTATTCTTGACGGGGCTTCCACTTAAACTCAGCTGGCTAATGTTTGTAAAACAGTTTATATTTTAAATTGTTTTGTACATTACGGTACTATTATCGTACAATGTTACCGAGAGACCATAAAATATTTTGAGGATGCAATCAGGGGGATGTTCTATAAATATTTACAATATGATTATCAAAAGATCATTCTTGAAACTCACTTTCAATCTCATCCATAAAACCTCTGAAATGATAGTAATTTTACAGTCTCTCTTCCTTTTAAGCATGTTTCTCTAATCCCAGAACTAATATGCACCGAAGACGAATTCATAAACCCAGGTAAAGAACCAACATGCTAAGAAACAAAAAATAATGTGTAACAATATTATCGCTAGTGATTTATTTGCGGGTGGTGTTTCACCATGTCGATTTCTGGAAATTATATATATTTTTCCCAACCTGCACTTTCATGGAAGACAAAATGGTGATTGGGACAAAACACATTCTGCAGTGCAGTAATATTATAAACTCTTGCTCAGCCTAGGCTTACTGATGGACTTGTTACATGCAGTAGGTCAACCTTGAAACACGTTAATTAGAGCTCTAAATATATACAGTCTGGCTCTAATTATATTCTGCGCATGGATTCCACTAACAACTCAACTAACCTAATCCTAAATTGTATGACCCAATAACGAACAAAAGCAAAGGGGGGAAAAAAACAAACAAAAAAACTAAAACTAAAAACACCTAAACAAATACAAAACAACAAACACTGAGTTATAGTTTTGTCATCAAACAGATAAATAAATTATATATATATATATATATATATATATATTGTAACTGCCACAGTTTATTTTATGTTTCACATTCATAAGGCTTGTACCGTTTGTTTTATTATATGTAGTTTTAC
>JARVGQ010000759.1:29585960-29598110 GCA_031762355.1 Hypsolebias martinsi | reverse complement strand
CCTTCATTTCATTCCTCCTCTCTGCCCTTCCTCCTTTCTTTCTTGTCCACCAACTCCCTCCTCTGTCTTCCCAGCTCTCGTTCATCTTCTCGCTCGCCACGCTTCACATCTCATTCTGATCAATGTCTTCTCTAGAGAACTTGGCTGAATTCAGATGAAATGCTCTGTGCTCCTCTCACAAATCACACCTGAAAGTCTATACCTCTCTGCTCACACATCTTTCTCTATCTCTGTTTCTCTCATGCCAGTTTTTTTCTAATATTTTATCCATTCACCTATTTTATTTTATTTATTTTGTACTATATCTTTAGTATTTCTGTCATCTCTGTTGAAAACAGTTGTATGAAATGGGAGGTTACCAGGAGGAGAAACTGGTGATTCACCTGATCTGACCAGCACAATCAGAACTGCACTCGACTGTTTTCACCCCTAAGAGACATAAAATGCAAATAAATTCTGCCTCATCAGCTTCTCTCAGGATATCAGTTGAGCTATCTCTTTTTCAGCTATGAAAAGCTGGAAAAGCACACAGTTTAACCTCTATGAACAAACTTCCTTTAAACACGCTCCATGCACTGGTCTCCAATTTTCATTTAGACATCTGAACATTACATTTGGTATGACTGAAGCCAGCGGCCATGAAATGAGCATTACTCTGTGCTTGTGATAGGTTGTGTTACTTTTGTTGTTGTTGTTGTGTCTTGTCCTTGTTAGACATTAAATTATGTCTGAAGTTATATGACAGAGAATAGATACAAATGTATTTAAATATTTACTGCTGTAAATATACCTTTAAATGAACTCAGGTTGGAAAAATTCAGTTTAATTATGTCTTGAATTAAGAGCTAATGACTAAAAAAATGAAAAGTGGATTACTGTCATCATAAAACAACTCAAAACTAGCCACACCATTTTCCTGATTTGTTTTGGGCTATTTTTCCTGTGATATTTTGGAACTATAAAACTGCACCATTATACAGTACCTTTATGTTTCCCCTTCCCAAAGCAAAGAGGGGGAAAGGAAAATACCCTTGATCTGTGCATATTGTGAGCATGATAACTTGGGGAAAAAAAAAAAAAAAAAGGTGAGGTATTGATTTCCATTTTGGTATGTAGAAACATTTAGGCATAAGAAAATTTATTTTGAAAATTGGGTTGCCATGTCAAAATCCAAGATGGCTGCAATTGTATATGTACAGTATATGTTAACCTTGTGAACTGGATAGCTTGAAAAAAAGCAATGTGCCACCTTCCATTTTGGTGTCTGGGAAGTAAATGGACTGTACTTATATATCACCTTTCTATCTGATCAAGATACTCAAAGTGCTTTACACTACAATCTGTGTCCTCATGTACCCATTCATACAGCACTCTACTAGATCTATACAATGAATAATCAGTGCTTTAGATCACATTCATACATCAATGGGACACACATTGGAGCCAGTGAGGGGTTTAGTGTCTTGCCCAAGGACACTTGGGCATATGACTGCTGGTGAAATCGAACCCCCGACTCCCACATTGGAGGACAACTGCTCTAACTACTCAGTCACAGCTGCTCATGTTCAAGCACTTAAAGGATTGTCTAAACCTATAAAGATCTCCTGTGAGCAGCATAAACAACATACCATCCAGTGGTTGATGTAGACGCTACATTGTTTGAAGCAGATGTGCCATCTGAACAGGTGAGGGTGGCTCTCACAAACTCAGGGAGAATTACTTGCTGCTCAAAGAAACGTTGCTACAATGCTATCATTCATATTCATCACAGGGATACGTATTCAACACAGCTGGTTTTGCATGCAGGCTTCACTATTTAAATGTTGTTTTCTTTATTCTTCAAAATACTTGTAAATGTTGTGGTGGACACTGGAGCTGACATTTGGTTGTAACATTTCTGTTAAAAAAAAACAAAAAAAAAACGACAGACTTTGGTTTATACAAGCTCATTCTCAACTTGGTACAACAAAATAAAGGTTCTACAAAACCTAGACTGCTGAGGATCCAGCCCTGACACTCTCAAATAATTCAGTCTGCTGTGATTCTGCTTACATTTTCATTTGCCAGTCTCTGTTTAAGTAACTTCACCTTGAGGACAGTGTAAAGTTCACAGACCTACACATGCAGTAAAAAGATGCCAGTGAAAATATTTGCTCTTTACAAAATAGAAATGAAGCCAAAGGGTGCATGCCTCACACCGTGTACATCACTTGCATTTTAATGAGATATGAAGTAAACAGAAATAACCTAAATCCTTTCTCAGCCAGCGTTGATGCTCACTTAACGGCATATATAATTTTCTTGTCATGTTCAACTAGTAAAGTGGTGTAAGAGAACAAATGACACTGCCAAAACAGAGTCACATCATTTCATATACATCAATGTTCTAAAACAAGTGTAGGTATGCAAAATGTAAAAAAAATAAAAAGAAAATTAAAAAGAAAAAAAAAAAGAAAGTGCATTGCTTTATGACCAGAAAATTACCAAAAAAGAGGTAAAAGGTACAAACCATGTCCATTATATTACAAATACTCACATTTTTTTAAACCTAAGTTTGTTTAGTCCAAATAATACTGTATGACACAAACTGCTTTGAAAGCCAGACTAAATCTGTCAATACAGAGAACGGTGACATACTTTGTAATTGTAGCATGTCAATATTGTGACAATTAACTGAAATCAGTGACTGAAAACACAAATAAGAACCAACCTTTGGTGAAAAAGGATGTAAAAAAGACCAAACAAAAAACAAAAACAAATGAAACACAGTTCTGTGTGCAGTGTAAAGGTCATTACATCTACTACTGATCCTTAAACGATGCTGCTTTCAAGCAACTAAAGACTTTTGCTATAACAAGCCCAGAGAGCACTAAAGTGAAAATAAGTGAACAGCCTTCTTGAATGCGACAAGTTATTGTTGAGTTTAAAGTTTAATTCACCCGATTCTCTTTTGATTTATCTTGGTATCTTGGCACAGACAGCAATTTATTATCTATTTACACAAGTTAGAATCCTGGAAGCATTGCCATTTTTAAATTGGTCTCAACTAAAATTAACAAGTTTATTTAAAAACTGCAAGGATGTCAGTAAAATCCAAAATGAATTAATAGATAAAAGAAAATCACTTTACAAGCTGTAATGTAAAGGTTTTTTTTTTTTTTTTTTTTTTTTTTTTTTAGAAGTCCCCAGATCCAAACTGAAGTCCAGAGGTGATTGGGCTTTTGCAGTTTCTACTCTAAAACTTTGGAACTGTTTACTCGATCATTTAAAGACCTCTAAGATTATCAATACTTTTATATTTTTTGCTCAACACTTATCTGTTTTCCTTGGCATTTGATTCATGTAGAGTATGAGAACAAGTTAAAGCTGATTTTTATTGTTCTTGTATTTTATTGTTAACTTTCTTATGTTTTTTTGAGTGGCACAAGATGCTTTTTTTTTTTTTTTACTCTTTTTTTAAATATGCCAATTGTAAAGCACTTTGAACAGCTTTTGTTGTTTTTATGTGGTTTAGAAATAAATTGACATTGACAATCAAAAATAAACATAAATTACTTGAGCACCCATACCCTCTAAATCTGACCATGAGCACAGAAAATACATGATCCAAGACCCACGTCTGACAAATCTACCAAAATCCTAACATTGATGCTGCCTGTCGAGCAATGCACTTAGAGTTTGGGTCAACATAAATAAATAAAAAACTTAGGGAGTGTTAAAGATTGCAGAATTACAAAAGCTTTGTGTATTTGAACAATGATAATAATAATAATACTTCTGTAAAGCCTTCAAAATACTGTGATGACTTTTTTTGTTTGTTTGTTTGATTTGGTCCATCTTTGTTAAGTGAAGTGTCTGTTTAACAAAGCTACAGGACACAAAGAGTGGTCTACCTTTTGTTTGTGGGCAGCCAAATATCCATGCATTTTCTCTGGTTGTAGGAAGGAGGGGCCACCTTGCACAGCAAAGCGAACATCCAGCATTCGCTCCTTCACATCCATTAGGCTGAAGATGTTAACGTCACCCGGTGGAACAGAAAGCATCTCAGACAGGAAGTCCACCAGCAGCTCATAGCGGCTCCGCTGCTTCCCTCTCAGTTCAAGGAACTCTTTTGAGGTAATATCTAGAAAATAAAACATACACAAGACTAGAAGTATATATAACAAAATAATCATGACGTGATGAACTAAGATATAATCATTAGATTTCAAAAATACATTCATTAATGCAGAAAGTACATTTGTTGGACTATTACTCAATGTGTCTATGCAGTATGATTTTATTTTATTCATTTTTAATGTATTTATTGCACATAGTTTGTTGCTTTGAGCAGGTTTTAACACTCATGGGAATAACATTCTAGCTCTTATGAAGGTCCATTTGTTGTCAAACAAAACAGCACATTATTGACAGTCAGGTACTGTATTTGTTTTTCTCAATATCTCTCTGGCAATCAATTTAGTCTGACAATCGTTCAAATGCTGTAGCAAACCTAAAAATGTGTGTAAATCGGCAAACAGTAAATATCAAAATAAAAAAATAAAAAACAACAGCCCACATGTAAGTTACCAACATCACACATTTTTAGTCAGTGACAGCAGCTCACATTTTGCAGCTGAAAGCCGTTTCTAAACAACACACTGAGTGGTTGTTCTGCAGCGCTCTCATAGATCACAGGCATGTATTGGAATGAGCAGCAGGACATGTATGATAACTATCAGGAGCTAGGTTTAATTTATAAAAGTAAAAGTTTAGATTTCAGGTTTTCTACACATTTTTAATGTTTAAATTCCACAATTTCCCAGACTTAAAATTGGAGCTTTAACAAATGCACTGTTTAAGTACAAAAATGTGTAGTTCATTCACTGTGCATTTAATTTATCAGTTCATAACTGGGCTCACAAAGTGATTTAAAATGTGTTGTAACTTGCACTCAACTACATCACAGCCACAGAAATAAATAAATAAATAAATAAATACATAAATAAATAAATAAATAAATAAATAAATCTCACTGAATGTTACTTTAGTTCCTTCCACAAAACAATCAACCTCAATCAACAGGTCTAATTGAAAATGAGTCATCAACTCTGAGACTACCTGTATAAATAAAGGTTAAATAAAAACATACTGAAGAAAAGCTGAAGCAAAGAAAAGCGTCTTTATGTTTCGACTGAGGTATCATCAAAATAACTACAAAACTGTGGTGTCCTAAAGCTACTGACTGCACACTTTTGCACTTGTGTGTACCATATCATTAAATCACAGACAATCAGTTCTGAAAGTAAATATTTGTATATTTGTAGGGGCAGCTGTGGATAAGTGGTTAGAGCAGTCAGCCTCCAATGGAAAAAGTGGGGGTTAAATTCCACCAGCAGTCACATGTTGAAGTGTCCCTGGGCAAGACACTGAACCCCTCATTGCCTCCGATGTGTGCCCCATTGATGTATGAATGTGACCTAAAAAACTCATTAGTCTTTATATAGATCTAGTAGAGTGCTGTATGAATTGGCAACTGAGGGCACCGAGTGTAGTGTAAAGCACTTTGAGTATCTTGATAAGATAGAAAGGTGTTTTAAAAATACAGTCCATTTATATTTATCATTTAAACAACAGAAGGTTGGTCAGCTCAAAGTTGTCAGCTAAAACATGTGAGTGTTGATGCCAGGTTCAAGGTACAACAGAAAGACGGGGACGATAATGAGCTAGCAGTGGTACTGTCAGGGAAAATCAAGGAATCAGACATGTTGGGTAGGAATCATTTCAGTTTCCATATTCTATTGGCTGGGTTATTCTCAAACTTAAAAACAAATGGATAGTTCACGTGATCATGCATATACTGTATTCTGTATTTTAAATGAAGTGGGCAGAATGATTAAGACAGTAAGTAAAAAGCAGGAGCCTCAGCTTGAACATTAGGAAACAAGACCTGGGGCTCAAATCAGGCTCAGCAGATACAGCTTGAGGGATTGAGGCAAATGTCAGCTCCCATCAGTCGGTCCAGAAGGAAAAACAAGGACATGGGCAGACAGAGAGACAGTCGGGAGGGCTCGGGGAAGGATAGTAACTCCTAATACAGAATGGCAGCCTTTGCACCTGGCTTTGATCCAACCTCCCGACTCACTTCTGCCTTCTCCTTCCCAGAGGCTTGATTTGAGGTGGTGCTCAGACACTCTTCTGCCTATGGGTTTGGGTTTTTTACACAAATAGGTGCTAAAAAACAGATAAATATCCTACTCTGTTGTTTACTGTTGCGAGAGGTAACATGACAACATAGTGAGAACAAAAACAACAGAATGTTCTCTTTGAAGCCGACCTGCCTTCTCTTCTCCAACAGACCACAGCATGTTTGAAACGAAGATGAGGAGTTGCACATTGTGATATCCTAACACCTGACACATTTTTGTATAATACTGCATCTAATTTAATAACGCAAATATATATATTTTTTCCTTTTATATGTTAAATCCATAACACAAGTATTAAGACGATTAGTCTGATGGTAAACAAACACTTTCTTATAACATCTAAACTCTATATTTCATTAAAACGTATTTAAACAAGAATCTTTTACAAATTCCTCATGAGGTTAAACCATTGCATCAGCTTGCTGTATGCAGTTCTGACCGTGTTTATGCCTCAGCACTGTTTCTGCTTCAGTTTGGGTTACGTAGACATTTCAAGGACTTTTTGTTTACTACGTTTGGATCTTTCCATCAATACGGACAAGCCAAGCAAGTGTGAGGGAGCTTTAGTCTCAGTAAGTCTGATTTAACTAGTGCTTGCTTTGAGCTTCCTTATTGCATTCCACATTTGTTCTTGAAATCCGATTTAGAATGTCAAAGAGGGTGTAAGTAATGCTTTAAGTATAATATTTACATAATCCTTCAGACTGAAATCAATGAGTGTATATTCCAATAATCCACATGGAAGAATAAAATCCTGGAATTAGCTACTGTTAAATATCCCTCCTCCCAATCACACACACACATTTTAGTAGCTTTCTGAACCTTAGGATGATCTCAGAGTCATTAATCCTGCAATTTGTTTGAAAAGGGCAAATCTGGAACTTTTCTGGAATGATCACTGACTAAACCACAGGTTAAAAGCATTTGAGTGATTTTATGAGCATAGTCACAGCAGTATCGGACACTGGCGCTTTCTTGTTCTCTATTTAAGTCTTCCAATTACAACAAGTGCCTATTAAATCAATACACAGTGTAACTCACAGCTGTTTGATGGTACCAATAAAATAGTCTTCACAGAATAAAGCACACAAGATGGAGAAGCTGTTGACCAATGTGTTAACAGTACTAAATCAAACTGTTGGAAAAGACAAGTCTCAATGACCAAAAAACAAGTAAATAAAAATCTCTACAACTATATGAGAATGGCTATGTCAATATTGTTTATCAACTTCTAATCAGTAGTTATTAATATCACTTATAGTGAAGTTCTCTCTGATTGGACCGACAAACTAGCACTGTAGCTGACTTTCTGTCAAGTGACAAAATACAGTTTGTGTTGTTAGTATGATATTAAGCATAGGGGTGCCTCAAGGATGTGTTTTCAGTCTTTTGCTTTTCACTCTGAAGACACATGACTGTATTGTTGAAATCAGTACAAACTAACTCAATAAATACAACAGTTCTGGGACTCATCAATAATGATATTGAAACAACAATCTGTTTCATATTAGTCTCTTTTACAAAACAGTTTCATAAAATGGCCACAAAGTCAAGTTCCTGTTTTAAAGCTACCTTGGGCATGCAACAATGTGAGCTTCCATTAATGAAGCCACCATTAAATAAACAAATGAGGAATGGAGTGTGGCCCAGCAGAGATGATTTGGAGTGTTTTGAGTGCTAACTATAAAATGTGTTGGATAGCTCCCATTCTAAATTGCATAGCCTGCTGGTTGAGTAGACTGTCCACCATCACTTTATTACACACTTGAGTGCCAAAAAATGACTTACTTTTTCACAAGTCATGAGTGCTGTTACTACCTCTGTCATGGTGGCAGGACGATTGAACCCAGGATGCACTGACACAAGGAGCTTAGAAAACAAAAACGTATTTACAAAATAAATAAATAAATAAAAATTTGATGAGACAGCAACACTTACAACTGAGGAATAATTACTGGAAGCACAAGTAGAAGGAATCATTAAAGATAAATGTCCTCAGAGGAGAACACCAGAACCCAGTAATGCACTTCTGAAGTGGAGATGGAAAGAACCCAAATATACACAAACTAAAGAGAAGTGGGGGATTGACATCTGTTGAGATTAACAGGGAATGAGGAACAGTTGAAGTGAACATTGCAGGCTGACTGGAAAATCACGGAGGGACCGACTGAGGATGAGTGAGCTATGGGACTGGCAACACAAGAGAAAAAGAACTAAATATTGATCATCTGAAAAGACACAGATTGATTAGGATCTGAATTTAGAGAAACCAATGTCACAAAGAGAAACTGATTAAACATAACTGATCTCAAAGCACAAGAGCCCCAGATCACAGAAAGATAGAACATAATATTCATAAAGGGGATGAATCTAAAATAATAATAGAACAATAATAATAAAAAATAAAAATCTCAAAGATCTACCAATAAGTAACCAAAACACAGATTATGACAACCTCACTTGGCAGCTAAGCAGTTTCACAGTTCTTCCTTTTAATCAGTTTAAAGAGCTAATTAATAAAAAAAATGCTCAGTAATGTGAAAATTTCCTCTCACATTTGTCTCAGGTCATTTAACTTCCTGTCACGTGAAAGACAATACCAATACAGTGGAAAAAAAAAAAAAAAAAATAAATAAATAAATAAATAAATAAATAAATTGCACATTTACAATTTGTCAAACATTTTTTTTTTTTTCTCACATCTTGGAATTATTACATTTAAACTTCCATTTTGCATGTTGTACATTTGCTCGGATGTATTTTGAATACAAGTTAGTTTCTTTTTTACAAATATTGAAATATGTGCACCTGCTTGCTACTTTGCTGGCTAAGCATATATTGCATTTTCAATTTACCTCAGGCCTCTTAGAACAAGAAATAATATTTTTATCTGCTTATACGAGGTTTGACTCTCACTTGCACCTTTTCCTTTCCTTTATTCTTTTCCTCTGTTCTTCTTCCATCTTTGAGAACATTCACAGCCTCACCATCTGCTTCTATTGAATATATAATACTATCTCTAAAATCATAAAAATCCTTGAGCCATGTCCTATTTCTCTAAATCGAATTTAATTCTGAACAGAGTGAGATGTGCTGTACATCAGGTAATGATGGATGCCATTCATCATAAGAGGGGAATGTGCTGGCTGAGCAGATCCACAACTAATTATTTTGCCAGAGTAAGTGATGGCAATATACTTTTCTGAATTTGCACTAACAGCTGACATCCTATGAGCTAGGGAGCAAGAATTAATATCAGAAGTAATCATTCTGAAAAGAATGACTCTTAGCAAAAAGTTGAAACACAGCCAGCGAGAAGAGTAAACAACAATCAACACTATTTCTATAAGTTGAGACAAGTCTGTAAAATAATGAGCACATTCAGCACTTCCTTGTCAGCAGGACTCATCCCAAATTGGTATTGTTGTGGGTCCAACAGAACTTGTTGCTGTTATAGAACTAATGTCACAGCACATCTTTCAGAGATATCCCTGGCAGGATGACAGCCAGTGACGTTTCTGGCAGCTGTAAACTAGTCTAAGTGCACCTGGGAGGCCATACCCAAAGCTGTCCAGCTTTTGGATATGGTTTTCTAAACAATGAAGACTAAACTACAAATAAAATAGCATGTTGCAGATGGTTTTTGTAGCACAGCATTCTTTTCACGTAGTATGTTCCTAAAATAAATGTTCTTAATTTTGATTCAAATACATTCTGTTATATACATTTTGTAAGTTTTTATCAGCACTTATTGCATGTCGTTTTTCTCTGACTGTACATTGAAAGCTAAGCTTGAGTCACACCATGTCAGGCTTTCAAGGTCAAATTTTTTATTTATTTATTTATTTTTTTATTGTCATTCGCATTGCATGTGACAAATGAGGTCATTGGCTCAATGGGTCAATGTGACTTATCTGTTTAAATAAAGGCTGAATGAATGAAAAAGGTGGAACAAAATTGTGTGCTCAAGGACCCATGCAGTTACACCACAAAATAGCAAAAAAAAAAAAGTATAAAAAGAAACAAATAAATATCTAAGATATACAGTAAAATATACACTAAACGATGTAAGATATACACCAAACACTAATAATGTAAAATAATATGGTATATTAAACAGCAGCACGAACATGAGTCTGTAGTGAGCAGATGGGTATGAATACAGTAGTATGACATAATCAGCAGCACGGATAAGTCACATATCACCAAGTAAAGTGTCATTACAGTGATTTTCCTTTTTTTTGACAGACAGACAGACAGACAGACAGACAGACAGACAGACAGACAGACAGACAGACAGAGACAGAGACAGAGACAGACAGACAGATAGATTGATTCCTTTTTCCTTCCTTTCAGGCTGCTTAAAGAATTTGAGACGTGCAAAGAAGGTCACTCAATCAACTGTCTGAATATTGAGAAGACATCTGCTGTCTGTGAGCATAAACCAGACAACACGGAGAAGTTGGGGGTTTAAAGTTTTCTAAACAGAAAGTAAAGCAACATGCAGTCAGAGCAGAGGCGTACGGTAAGTAGGTGTCTGTAAAAGTCACTCTCACCTGCCAGACGGAGGGATCCAGAGTTAAAGATGGCCTCCTCTCGCAGCTCCCTTACATGTACAGTAACAGTGGAGACAGCATCCGGCCAAATTCCATCAGACACTCGGACTTGGAACTGGTAAGTTCCTGTTGGGGTGTTCTCCTTGATGATGACGAAACCTGTTCTTTTGTTCAGGATGAAGGAACTAAGGGGGAAAAATAAATAAAAACTGTTATTAATAAATGCATTATGAACTCATGAAACACCTTGTCTGAGCACAGATTAGCCAGGCGATCATTGTTTGGTTTTGAATTGACTGTGTTGCAATGGCCCGACGCTCGACAGGGTCAACTTGTGGAACCAACTAGACTAAAATTTAGAGTGGGGTGGCTTGAACATTAGGCCATTTATTTCTGTAAGTGTATTTCCTCGTAATTTATTAATTTTAGTTGATTGGCAATTTCCAACATGACAAATATTATAGATATTTTTGCTTTTTCTTGTTTTTGAAATCTACTTATAGTGATTTTTTTTTTCCCCAGGTATGGATCAATCAAATGGATTTCTACACCATCTTATATTATCTTATATGTTATAAAAGTGTCTGCATCTCAAGTAAAACTACCATTTCTTAATATATAACGTTTGGTGTGTTAGTTAGGATAGCGATGGTCAGCAGGAAGTTTCTGTTTCATGGAGATGTTCAGAAAGTGCCAAGTATGAACTGCAGTTAATGACATTTTATCAGCCATTAAATATAGTTACAAAAACACTTATACAATAACACTCTCATTATGGGCAACCTGTAGTTTACAAATTTATTTAAAAAACAAATAAATAAATAAATTAAATAAAAAAGTGGGACTGTGTCAAAAACTCTAAAAATTAGGTTAAACATTATTTTTGTTTGTTTGTTATTCCCACCAAAAGGATTATAGTGACCTATGTATCCTGAAGATTGAAACATATTTAGGGAAAAAAAAAAAAAAAAAACCTACAACAAATAAACAAACGAACAAACAAACATCTAATTATTGCAATTTGAACTTAAATGTTTGAGTGATACTAATTGAAAAAAATCCATACAATTCACAGCCAAGATTGCACAACGGAAACAACAAATATTAGAAAATAATTTGTTGACGAAACATTCTTTATACACCTACTGACCTAATGAAGAATCCAAGCTAATCCAAGGTGTCAATCCAAGCTAAGCTAAGCGTTATCTGACAAAATATTGATGATCACATGAGCTTTTCACCAAGCCCAGAAGTTTTACTATCCTTCTCAAAGCCACAAGAATGCAGTGAATTTAATCTACTGAAATGTGATGTGATGTGATGTTTATGTATTCATTTTAAAAGAACAATACAAAACAGTTTCATCAGATACAAGAATACAAATAGGATAAAATGAAAGGAGCAGA
>JARVGQ010000759.1:29375538-29385543 GCA_031762355.1 Hypsolebias martinsi | reverse complement strand
ATTCAGCTGCTGCAAACGTTATCAGCCCATTAAATGGCCGTTATTAGTTGTTATCTCCATAGGTTGTGTTCAGGCTGTCCCTCCTGTACCTGCTAGTACAGTGATGCCCCATACATCGATCATGATCTACCCTGTCGATCACAAAGGCATTATGGGTAGATTGCACGGCATAAAAAAATGTCAGCCTATCATCCATCCTCACTATGAAATCTGTTACTTGATTGACATACAAGTCAGACAGTCACAGCCGCCATTCTCTCAAATCAGATCTCAGAGTAGAGATTTTCTGGATAATATACATGTATTTATGTATCCATATGTATCCCCTCCCCATAACACCCTGTGAAATTGTCTGCGTGTGAAGTCGCACATGCGCAATACAGGTGGCTGCAGTCCAAAGTTTTTCTGCACTAACAGCAGTTAGAGTAAATGCCAAACAGCAAAATGTTTTTGTGCTACTCACCCTTTTTCAGCATGTATGAACAAAACTAATAAAATCCAATTACAAAGAGATGTTAGTGTATTCACCAGTTTGGACATAACTCTGATCGTGCAGACTCATCATGCACAATGAATGCAGCTGAGCCCTGCATCAGGGTTGCCAGATAAATTAAAAATGTCTTAATTACCCCCCTCCTTTTCTGTGCACATTTTCAACAAACGCAACACACACCTCATCTGGGAATATCTTTACTCAACTCAATTTACTTAATTTTGGGAGATCAGAAATTGGCCGATACTTACATGAGAAACTGATTTTAAAGATTTTTTTTGCTTGTTTGTTTTAACAACAACTGTCTAAACTTCATTTATATTTCAGAGCACTACCTTATGGCAAGTTAAAACAAGTTTGTATTGTTTCTAGGATGTTGTTCAATGGTATGTTTTTCAATAAAATAAAATTGGAAAATTGAAGGTGGTTGTGAGCTTATAACACCTGACAGTGTTGCTTATAAAACAAAATCAGTGCCAGCCAAAATTGGCAGGTCAGGCTTTTTAGAAATCGTGATTGGCCAGAACACTGCAATTGGTGCACCCCTACTCAGCACATGACAGTTTAGGTAAATAAAAAAAAAATAATAATAATAAAAATAAAAAAAAATTAAGCGACCGTACTATGCTGTAGTTCATAATTTCTTATCTGGCAACACAACTGTCACGCAAACTACAGCGTTTTCCGTGTAAACCTGCTCTTTTTGTGTTTATTACCCCCAATAAACACTGGAAAACCACTAATGTTTCCAGATGTTGTTCTTGTGTAAACGGGGCCTTATGTGGACACCCCTGTGCTTACAGGTTTAAAGGTAGGTTCTTATTGCAGATAATATGCAGCTTTGCGTGCATGTGAAAGCAGAAACTTTTTGTTTTTAGCTTTGTTTAAAACCTTTATTTACTATTTACCTACTACTTTTAAAGTGGATATCAAGGATTTACTTCAAATGATTTTCAGATTTAACAGTCATGAGGCTTTAATTTGTTATCTAAGAAAACCTCAAGGGAGGATATGAGGGATTTATTTTTGTTTGATATGAGCAAAATTCTGATCAATTCATATACAGTACAGCAATATACAAAGTACAATAATTATGTTGAGATGTAACAATAACCTTAACCATAGCCTTAACCTTATAAATCAGTGATAACATACCTGCTAGGAGGTACAGCAGGGACAGTCTGAAGAAAACCTATGGGGTTGATAGCAACTGATAACGTCCATTTAATGGGTGACATTCGAAATGGGTAGAGGATTTCAAGCTGTGCTTTTAGTAGTCCAGATTTTACTGTCAATTGTTCAAACTTCATGCTTATGTCCGGTGCACAAACACATGTGACCCCATGCATAAATATGCTCATACTCCCAACCAATCATCTACATCTGTCAGGCTATTGCTGTGATGAATGGCAGCACAGCAGCCATTAGCAAGTGTGCTTGACACAGAGGGGTCACACTGTAATGTGGACTCCAACGCGGCATGGTTGCACCATCAGTCACGGTTGGCGGGTCAGATGGAAAACAAGTGGGAGATGCTCAGGCCTCAAACAGATAAACGACTCCTCCACTCCACGGAGGCAACCATTGTTCTGCTCTGGACCATTGCGTTCCTGCCCGATTTAATAGCTGAGTGTGTGGAGCACTGGGGTTTTTAGCCATGGGTGGCAGTGAAAATAGACACATACGAACACACTGGAGAAACGTCTGCAAGCATGTATGCACACTGTAATTTTCCTCTGACAGGCAAGAGAATAAGTTGTCAAAATAAATTGGAATGACTGGCAAATAATTTCCCACAGAGGGTGGGTAAGAGAAGAGATGAAAGAGGGCAGACGACATGAGGGAGGATAAGAGATGGAGAAAAGGTTAGTAGGGAAAGAAAGAAAATGGAAGAAAACACAGCCAAAGCAGAAAGACAAAGAGCAGAGTGAGGATGTAGTTGAAAAAAGGAAGACATTTGAAAAGACAGGAGAGCAATGACTTCCCCTAAAAGGTCAGTTTCTTGTCTCTTCATTTATCTCTTTGATTGAACTTGCCAATTAGCCACAGAGAGCTGCACCGTCTCAGTGGATGGGAAACAACCTAATCAAGACTGTGGAAAAGACGGATTAAGATGGGCTGGATGAAAACAAGTTGAAGAGTATTGTCACGTAGTAGCCATTTATTCATATTACTAGAACTGAACTTTCAATTACTCAACATGCTACAAATTGAAATTGAGACTGAGCTAATTGAAATGGGTTTTGAGAGACAGCCTAAAGTAATAAGATGAACTGTTTAGAACAAAAATAAATGAATAAATAAAATGGCAACAACACAGAAACAGTATGAGAACCCCCAGGCCCCAAGAAGTTGGACAGGGGATCAACAATGAGAGGATACATTCAGACAGTGACTACTGGCAAAAGAAAACAAGGAAAAATGAGGAGGAGACTTTACAGAGCAGAGTGTAAGACACAAAGACTAACAGTTAAGAGCTCAGGGTCTGACTAGGCTAATCTGCTATAAATTCACAGACAAATTCTGTATTTACTTGATCACTATAATAATTAAACCAAGTAACAGAATAAGGCACAGTTCTGTCTGTGTCAAGTCTTTTCAGATTTATTTTTCTTAGAACAGGGACAGAACATGTTGAGTATTTCAGTTGTTTTTGAATTTGTATGGATAAACTCTTGATCTGGCTTGTAGTGCCATTGTAAAACCAAAATATGAGACCAGCTCAATTTCTATGAAAAAAAGCTAATTCCATCTACTTTGTATTATCTTTACCCATGTTTTGTTTGTCATTTCCTTTTTGGGTTGCTGATATCACTGATTCTTATACCAAGCAGTCACTGAGGCAGGTGCACCCTGCACAGGTCACAAGTCCATCACAGGGTTACATAAAGACAAACGAGACAAACAGTGATTCACACTTTCACCTGTGGACAATTTAGAGTTGCCAAATAACTTAACATTCACAGTTTTGGTCTGTGGTATCCAAAGTACCCAAATAAAGCCCACGTGTGCACAGGGAGAACATGCAAACTCCACCTAGAAAGGCTGGGAGGCAACCTTATGGCTGAGGAACAACAGTGCTGCTACCATGACACAGGGTTATTCCTACAGTATAAACTACAAAATACACCAGTTGATAATAACTTGGATGGTGCAACATGTGAATATTTTGTGATTAAATTAATTGTGCACTTGGTTAAAATGAATCCCATTTAGCTGGCACCTGCAATAGCTAGCTTTGGAGTTCCACAGGGTTCCGTACTTAGACTAGTTCTGTTTTCTAATTTACTTCTATTATGCACATTATTAAACAACACAGGGTAAATTTAGTTTTTTATGCTGATGACACTTTACTATATTGCTTTGGCAATCTGTTGAACTAATGCAGCTACAGTGATTACACTTCAAGTATGTCTTATAAAACATATAATCTTGGATCACTCCTATTTTCTTCATCGTGGAACAATTTTGTTTTGATTAGGGAGGCAGATCCACTGTCTATTAAACTTGTAGTCTGGTAGCTTGAGTGAGCCAGACGTTGTTTTTTTCTATACTATATTCTGCTGCAGGTTGAGATTGCAGAGGGACCACATGCACCGGCACTCACTGTTAACGCATTTGACTTTTTACACCCCTCTTGAACCTGCTTCTGATAGTTGCTTCTTCCTGTTAAACAAAATTGTTTCTCACTATTTCTCGCTTCCATGTGCATGCTCAGGGAAATCCCCTGGCTTCACTGGACAGATGTTTTACTAACTGACATACTTTAATTTGTTATAGCCTAATTTACTTGATTTATGCTGAATAATAATTCCATTATATTAGACTGAACTCAATTTGATTTGAATTTCAATTGAACTGTAATGGTTCAAGCCGTAATAAGAGTGAACTGCACAGAATAGAATAGAATGAATGAGACTGAAGTGGACAACATATAAATTGATTTATTTTTATTTCTGGGTGAAGCAGCAGCAAAGTTCTTAGAGCTTTCACCTTCCAACAACTAAAAACCAGCTGTTGTCCTCCTGCCAGATGTTTGCAGATTATTCCTGAACAGGTGTGGTTTTTCTCTTGCTACTTACAAAAAACAAAGGTTAATTGGTAACTCTAATAATTGTTTGTCTGTTCTTATATACAATCAAAACAAAATATGTTAGAGTATTTTGTTTTGTTGTCTCATTCTCTATATGATCGTATATAAAACAGTTGGAGTCACCCACGTTTCCCAAAATGTTTATCAGTGTATGGGTGAGAACATGAGTAGGTGCTGTGTGAATGCAAAATACATAAAAGAGTGGGTGACTGAGGGGCACTTTGCAGAACCTGCATGAGGTTAAGACAGTGCTGTACAGTGTAAGTGTAGAGCATTTACATGTATTATGAATAAAAATAGAACGGTTCTTCCTTGGTGTTAGGACCAAGTAAATATCTGTTAATTTCTGTCTTAAACTGACCAGATTTTTACCTGAGTTGGTTGGGGGCATTTTAGCTATTTAAACTAGAATCCAGGCTGAAAAAGAATTATTAAATTTCCATAACATTTAACCAGGTGTTTACACATCTCAGAGGAAATATCCTAACCACACTAGTGATTTAGTGACCTTTAGCATGGCTGCTCCATGGAGCTGAAATCAATCTAGGAAATGCATCATCTGATGTTCCGCTTGGGATAACAGTTAATATTCGATGCCTACAGATCTGTTTCAAAAAAATATTAAAAGGTTAGGTTGGATAGTTTTACTACTAGATTTGCTATTTTCAACGATTGCTCACTTGCATGAACTTCTAAATGTGAATAATTAATACAGACTACAAATAGAAATGACAGTTTGTGTTATCAAACGTTCTGTATTTCAGGTATTCACAAGCAGTTTCCAGATTCTAGAAGTTATGGCTGAGATGGAGAACCAAATTTGTCAGATTGTCTTTGAGGTGCAAGGGGAATTTTTTTATGTACAGCTTACCTTGACAATAAGTTTTATTTTTATGTTGAATTTGTTCACTGCATGACATTGTACAAACTAGGCTAACTCATGAAATGTGTACATTAGTTTATTTGTGTGTGTGTGTGTGTGTGTGTGTGTGTGTGTGTGTGTGTGTTTATTAAAAGATAATGTGCTTGACTATACTGTATACTGTATATATTTTTAACCTGTGTCTGACTGCAGTATGCTGTTCTGAACCATCCATCCAGTCAGCCACCAGTTACTTTCAACTGCTAATTGGGGGGTGGAGTCACAGAGTGGAAAACAAAATACATGTAATAGATTGGATGGATGGATGAATGAATGAATGAATGAATGAATAAATGAATGAATGAATGAATGAATGAATGAATGAACGAATGGATGTATAGACGGATGGATGGATACTCAAATAGATGCATAGATGGATGTTGCTCTTTAAGTCATGATCCAGATCTAATGATTGAGGGCTGTTTATAAGTTGTGTCATTTATTGCAGACAGAAAAACAGCCAACAATGGTCCAACTTCATGATATAAACGGCATATGATCAAAATAACAAAAATATATTTTTCAACAACAACAACAAACGGCTTTGGAGCTTAGTGTAACATGACTCATAAATGCAAATAAACAGTT
Organism: Hypsolebias martinsi; assembly: GCA_031762355.1. Lineage (NCBI taxonomy): Eukaryota > Metazoa > Chordata > Actinopteri > Cyprinodontiformes > Rivulidae > Hypsolebias > Hypsolebias martinsi. The sequence continues at coordinate 29,379,447 of JARVGQ010000759.1, read as the reverse complement.
TTAAATGTTTCTAACTATGGCAAAATCTAAACGTTTCTAAGATGAGTAAACAGTAAAATAAAGAGAAACAAGTGATCCAACATGTGCAGTCTCTGTTCCTCTCTTGTAGCAGCACCTTCATAATCTGGATAAGATATAAAGCAGAGCCTGAACAAGGACAGCAGCCAGGGAGAGACACAGACTGGGAGAGATGAAGACACCAGGAGCAGAGAATGGGTTTCATCAACTCATCTGCTTCCTTCGTTCACTCAACTATCCATCCTCCTCCCATTTCCCTGCTCTGTCGTTGAACGCTGTGTAACACGTGCACACCAACACACACACATGCACAAGTCATCAATGGGCTCTAAGCATTCCTGTGATCTCTCAGTCAGTGATATCGATCTGTTACAACTGGCAGCCTCTCCCTCAGTCTGCCCCTTACACACACACACACACACACACATACAAACACACACATTCGCACAAATAGTTGTAGGTGCTGCTGGAAACCACTAGCTCAAAGATAATCTGGTGACACATGACCAGATCTGCATGTGACTGTGTTACACCTCTGTAAATAGGGGAGAAGGAATTTCAAGTTGGTGTGGGTCTGCCGCCAGAAAATTTGGAATAAAAGAGATGTAATTTCCTGCATTTTGGTGTATTTCAACATGTTGTTAAACATCTGTAAACATTTAATTAAATTGTTTAAAATCAGGTCTCTCTTGTAAATGAGTCGTCGAGGCTCAATGAGACTAACAACCTGTGTGAATAAAGGTTGAATTGCATGGAAATTACTATTTTAGAGTGCAATGAATAGAGCAGCTCAGATTTTGGCAAGTGTCTTAATCCCCCCCCCCCCCAATATTAAATAAATATTTATTATTATATATAATATTATTATTATTAATATATAAATAAAATTTATTTTAGATAATAAATTTGACTGTCTTTTCCACATTTTGATCACTGTTATTTTTGACAAATTATTTTTTACTGTAAGCTTTTTTGTTTATAATCTTTGAAGTGTATGCAGGAGTTTTGACATGTCAGCAGTTGTGTGCGCTCTTCAGAGCTGTCTGGAGATATTCCTGTGCGTCAAACGTGCATTGTCTCAGGGCACACAGCTGACGGTGGATGAAGACGCTCATTCCCACGGGACATGCCATCTGCATCTCTGCTGGGCAGGAGCATGTGCACGAACTGGTGTGCCTGCTGCGGCTGGAACAGCCACTCCACAGAACATCTCTTTTTGTTGCATTATCAATAAATATTCAAAACCAAAATGTGCGATGACTTGGGACTTTTATAGGTGGAGATTTGAGTTGCTGGATCTGAGCGGTCAAAATGAAAGAGTTCCAGGATCTATTTCCGGCAGGATCCGGATCAAATTAACCACTGAATAAGGGAGAAAGAATCACAAGAGTGATTTCAAGTTTCTTTCTCTCTTAGCAGTTTAATGGAATGAGAGGAGAGCGCCCCTAGTGGTGGATGTGGCATTACAGGTCAATCCCAGAAAAGGCTTACTAGCTGATTACTGGTGCATGGCTTGCGATTTCCTTCAATAAAATAATAAAAACATTAATGTAACATGAAAATAAGTTTTAAACAATTTAAATTGTTTATAGGCTTATATGAAATATGAATTAATTTTACCTTTTTAATGTTATAAAATCATATGAATAATAGTTCTTCAACATATCACGTGTGTGTGTGTGTGTGTGTGTGTGTGTGTGTGTGTGTGTGTGTGTGTGTGTGTGTGTGTGTGTGTGTGTGTGTGTGTTTGAACGCTTTAGATTCATTACTGCTTCCACTGTGCGAATATATGTAGCTTTGCAAGTTCCTGCACACGCTGATTATCCAAACACAGACATCACTTTCATATTTTTAATTAACTTTCGCCTGTGCACAAACGTATTACAACAATTAAAGTTCACCTCTCAGTTTTCACTCTGTCTGTTCCTCTACAACAAACATGACGATAAAGCAGTAGTTGAGTGTGTTGTGTTTTACACCACTGCTGATCTGGCAGTCAACTCAGTCCTCTGTGTTAGCAGAATACCGCACAATACATGCACACAAACTTATTACAGGCATCTTAAACTATGCACATTATTAATTGTTTATGTGCATAAGTGCAATTATTTACAGTATATGACACCTTGAGGCTTTTTTTTTTTTGTCTGAAATTAGATTACCCTGACTGTGCAATTTAGGATGACACGTGTTTCCTGATCCATTTTTAATAAAATTTGCTGTTGATGATGCAGTATGTCTGGGTTTATGTATAAAATATATAGCATAACAGAGCATAACAGATGGAGTTTTTATCACTACAACACAAGCTAATGTTCTTTTTTTTAAGCTTTGATGTAAAAGGCAATGCTGAAATCTGGACAGAGAATAAAGCTGAGTACTTTAAAAAACATTAAAACATTATTTCTAGTCAAAATAATTACATTTTGACATGATGCATTCAAAAAAACAAAACAATGTTTTCAGTAATCCTTTTCAGAACCTAAAGATTAAAGTGGTTTTAACAGTGTAAATCCATCAGAGACATGTTTTACAACTAAGGTCCAATAAATATGACTCAGGGTTCCTGTTAACACTGTGGGTCCTTGCTTAGTTACTTGTCCGTTTGTTCTTTGTGGCATACCTGCCTGCCTTTTTTGTGTGAAGTTTTTATTAGGTCCCCTGGGCGACAACCAGACTGTGCCCCCCACAATCTATCAGTACATGGCTGGAGGAGAAAATGCCACTCATCAAAAAGAGGTTCTCTGTGTAGAACCTTAATCACGGTTACACTTTTCTTGTTCAAGAGGTCTGATCATCATGAAAAGAAGAAATTTTGTTGTTGCGTCCAGATTGAGAACGAAGACCTGCTAATTAGTAGTTATTGAGATATTAATTCATTATTGTAACAGAGTAGCAAAATTCTGTTGGTTGTAGCGCAAGTGGCAATACTCAAGGAAGCAATGTGCGAAAGTAGCTGTGCTGCCAATGTGATAATAACTTGTGGACTACTAACAGTGCAGTTTGGGTGTGATGATGTCAAACCCTAAGTATGAGGTCGCCATGGCCAGTCTTACCTCAAATTATTGACAACCAAGCCACAGTGGTGCATACAGGCCCCATACGATCCCATGTAGTGTTGACAGATCTCATATAAACTGTTAGCTTGTGAAGTTAAGACTCTCAAATTCTATCAGAACAAAATGTTATTAAATATCTATTAAACTGGCTGAGTTATGATCAGTTTTGTGTTGACTAAGGTTGCTTAGATGTAGCAACCATTTTGAATAGAGACAAAAAATTCATTAGTTCTAGAAATACATCCACTAATTACTTCCTGAATTTTGTTTTCAATCTATCCAGGGTTCAAAGAATAACTATCATTTAGAAATGGTGCTGTGCCTACTTTCTCCTTATGAGTTTCTTGGTAGTTACAAAGTAAATACACAGATGCTGTAGTGTACACAGAGAATAGTAATGTTTTAAACAGAATTCGGAGGTGGGAATGTTCAAATAATTCTGAGATGAGAGTGTGGGAGTACACACGTATTAGTTGGGAAGAAGTAAAAAAGACAGATAAAAAGACTCAAGTTCTTGACAATGGTTTTCTGCCCCCACTTCTAATAAACGTCTAAAGAACAAATAAAACAGGTTTTGTTAATCAAACTCCTAAATCATATTACCCGTACTGTTACTACCCCTTTTCCTGGCTCTGCCGGGTCGTAACATTAACGGGAACAGTTTGAGAGCAGTGACGATTTTAGCCTCTTTATGGGGTGCTCAAACACCCCTAAATATTAACTCATCCCCCCTGAAAAATTAAGAAACCATCATTACCATTTTGTAAGAAAACTGTTCTCAAACCGTAGATTCACCAAAATATTGAATAAGTGTGGAATAAATATGGAAGCA
>JARVGQ010000759.1:29025271-29036810 GCA_031762355.1 Hypsolebias martinsi | reverse complement strand
GGACCAGTTTCCTAATGGGAAGGGGGGAGTTGGGGTGGGGGGGACTGGGAGAGACAATAATGTGTTTGTGTGAGTATCCATCAGGAAGAGAGCGAGAAACCTAAGGGAGGGGAAAGAGGGTGGAAGAGACTGGCCCATTTTTGTTCTTACGATCCCTTAGGCCGAGCTGAGTACGCAAGGGGGGTGGGGTGGGGTGGATTTACAACTGGAGAGATGGTCTGATTAACTGAACACCTCGACACATGAAGGCTTGCATCAATCAAATCTGACTAGTTTCTTTCAGCACTTGTCTCTCGCCTGAAATCCCGAGACAATTTGTGGAGACTGAAGTCAGGGATTCCTCTGAAAATGCACCAACCGTGGTTTCAAGGACAGCAAACTCAGGCCCACTCAGCTTATTCAAGATGGATGGCTCTGCTTTGATGTGGTTGTTTGGAGGTCACAGAGAGAAGCCAAGTTGATAAACCTTATTAGTGTCTAATGCAGTGAGTCTGCAGTTTCGGAGGCTGTCCAGACACTCGGCTGTCTGAGCGCTGTCCTGGTCAGGCAAATGGAAACGCAGGACGGGAGAGGACGATGCTTTTAACGCTGATTAACTGTGTCCACCAACCCCCCCACCCACAAAGTCCTGATGATGATGAGGTGAATGATGGACACAGGACACCGTTTCCTAGCAACTGCAATCGACCCACCTCGGATCAATGTGCAGACTTCTGTCAGAAGGAGCGCCCTGGAAACTGCTTAGGTGTCTCACCTCAACCCGTCTTCACCTAACAGGAGCTCTGCAGCGTGGCAGCCTTATTATCAATATCAATGCAAGTGCCTCGAAATGGTTCAAAAGAAGAGTAAATTCTAGTGATACTTGGGATTTACAGCAGAAAGCAACTTTATATAAGAACTACAAGCTTTTATCATAAAGGTTGTAAAGGAAATGTCAACGACTGAAAGTTACAGAGTCTCGTCCTGGGCCTACGTTGCTGTTGAACCATCAGGAGAATTTGGGTCACATGGTCTGTTGCCAGTCGTTGTCCCTCTATTCTGTTCTTCTGACCCCTCCTAGTTCCTGAGATCCAAACTTTGCAAGCTCAGGAAGAGTCAACCTCCTTCCCCTCCTCCATTATCAGCCTCAGGACTGTCATACCCTCCTTACCCTCCCCAGTTAGATGTGAGTAACTCGACACCCTCAGATAAATGAGATTTTCCTTCTTTCCCATTAAACTTCATGGAACCCAGTCTAACCTGGTTTTTAGACTTCAGTTAAAAAAAAAAAAAAAAAAAAACTACATCTTTGGTTTTGCTCACTTGTGTGATTTTAAACCCAAATACAAACCCAAATATGTTTTTTCTTCTTCTTTTGTTACAAACTACCATAACTAACGTTGGGTTTTACTGTTATGTTTGCATCAAGAATATTTAAACAAAACACACAATTTGAAAGGGAAAATTTTGTTAAAAAACAAACAAAACAAATGTGTAAAGTTTGCTTGTTAAAATTTAAATATGTGGAAAAATCAAAAGCTGGATTTCAGTCAATTTGATTTGATTTGAATAAAATATTCACTCATCAGATCATCATGGTTGATCTATAGTTTAGGATATTTGAAGGCACTACAATAGGGCTGAAATAATGAGCATTTATTAAAAAAAAAAAAAAAAAAAAAACTTCCATCTTTTTCTTTGTTCTTGACATTAAAAAGGAGCAGAGTTTTGATGTGGGAGTTAAATGTTTAGGTCAAATGTCTCAGGGGGTTAAAGACTTTTGTGCACACCTGCTGCTTTTAATGAAGCGGATTAGTCTTTGCTCATGTGAGCCTGAGAGAGCCAAGCCCACCCTGGTGCTTACAGATACCCTATCTGTCCACCAATATGACCACAGGTCATCATTCTTCGGCTGTCTTTTGTTTACAGTGTGATAGAAGGTGTGTGGGACATTAGCTGCAGCCTGCCACAAATCAAGTTTAAAACTCCCTCTTCTGTGTCACAGTGAGCTGGCTTTAGTTAGTTACTTGGTTCAATGTTGCACAAAGAAAAAGTATCATTGACAGAGAAGAGCCACAGCGAGGATCAGTCTCTTAACAGAAAGCAAAGGAAGATTTAAGTCTGTTTACCCGTCGAAACAGAAAGCTCTTTAAGTATTGTCTATATATGGGGGGAAAAGATCTGCTATCCAACTGGAAGAGTACAACATTAAGGAAGGAGAACCAGGTTTTTGTTGTCCTAATAATAACAACATTACAGTTTATTGCAACCTGAGTCTTATTTTCTAACGCATGGCTGCATATGCTGCATTCACACACAAAGCATTTGCTGATACTTGAGTCAACATCACAAAACTCCTAATCTAAATAGTACCAGATCTACAAATGCAAGGCCTATCATGTGCACCTGCAAAATCTAGAGGCAATAGTGGAGCCCTGCTGGCTGTTTCCAGTCATAAATGTCTCCCTTCTATGAGGATTACTTAAAATTTTTACGTTAGACCTCTCACAAGTATAACTAGCCAATACTGCTATGGCTGAGAAATCCTACTCCAAAGTTGCAGAGCACTACCCAAAAACACAAAAAACACAAAAGAGCTCACAACAGGCAGTGTATCCTACAGAAAAAGGTCCAAACAACTACTTGAATAGTGAAAGTGTACCACTTTTTATGTCCTGTGGAGAGTCAGCAAAATGAGAGAATAGCAGAAGCTACAAGGAAAAGTTAGCAAATGCTAAATGAAAAAAGCTACTTAGTTGGATTTGCACTAAATTACCGGTAGTGTTACAGTAAGTAAAAAACAAAAAACAAAAACTAAAACCGGGCTCATAACAGGTCTTCATTATCAACTGCAATTAAATATCTGTAGTGACCAAGTCCAGTTAAAACTCACTTTCACGTCTTTAAGGTATGAGACTGCAGATAAAGGAGATACTAATTATAATGAGGGGCAGGGCCACCATTCAGCCATACATGAAGCAAAGAACCTTGTTTGTGAATCACTGAACGTTTTCCCTCTGAGATGACACAAACACATGCCACGGTATCTCATAAAGAAAAAGCTGAGGTTAGGGGAAGGCAGGGGCAGTACAAAGAAGAGAGCGTGAATCCAATGGCCTTCCTGATTTACAAATAACAATAAAAAACTCGCACACAGAATGAACCCTCCCACCCCGAAAAAAAAAATAAAAAATCAAATAAAAACAATGTGCAAAGTACTCTAGTATAAATAGACTACAGTCACTGCGTAGTAGAGCACCATGGGAAACAGGAGGAAGGAGAGGTGGTGTGTACGTCAGTGTGTGTATATATAAGACATTGCTCGTGTTTGTTCATAGTTTGTGTGTGCCTGTGTATGCGTACAGAATGGATCCATGAGCTGCGGGAGCCACTGAGCATTTGAGACAGATGGGTTAGGTGAGGGGAGGTATTTAAAGTCCAGTTCACGTTCAGTGCCTCCTTGCGGCCAGGGTCAGACCCAGTCTTGCAGTGAGCGCTTGCAGTGCACCAGCAATCGTGGCGCCCCTTTGCTCTGCAGTGTGTTAATGATGGCGTAAATCAGTCCCAAGATGCACAGCACCAGGACCAAAGGGATGGTCACCATCAGAATATTCATGGTTCGCTCCTCGCTGTCATCTACCTTCAGCACCACGTCCACCTCATTGGTGTCTTCTTCATGACCCTCACGGTAGTCTTCTTCTTTGTCCTTGTCTGAGCCTTTGCCTGTGTCTTTATCTGTGTCTCCACCGTCTGTTCCATCCTGATCTTTGCCCTTGTCACCGTCACGTCCTGCGTCCGGGTTGAAAGGGGGACGGTTTACATCAGGGTATCTGCGCCCGGCGTCTGTGTCTCGGTCAGGATCTAGGTCCACACTGCAGCCCATGAAGTCTCTCAGGATGGACTTAGGGTAGCCTGGTTCACTCTTCATACGATGGTTGTCAAACTTCCAGTACTTGGAACCCTTATAGAAGAATGTGTAAGCTGAAATATACAAAGACAGTGGAACACAAACGTTATTATAAAAACAAGACATCATGTGCTTGAGATATTCAATGTGATCAATTTCATTTCAACTCTGCAAAGTGAAGCAAACAATGCTGTAGCTAAAATTCACTTTACAACGTGACCATCTCTCCTGATAGAAGGACCACACCCAGATTCTTTGTTTTAGGCAGTTTCACACTAATTCACTGAAAGCTCTCATGCTGTCTTAACTTACCTCCATCATCGCTGAGGAAGGCACCTTTGGGAGTATGAGGCACTGAGGAATCCCAAACTCTTACTGACTTTGGATAGCCTCTGTCAGCCAAGCGTGATTGCTCATTGAAGCGCCAGTACCTGTACACAGTAACACAAATGGGGTGGTAAGATGAATTTTCTGTTTATCAGTTGTCTAAACAAATCAAACTTCTTACCAAGAAAAGTATGTAGTGAGGGTACATGATGTGTACATAAACTGTTTCCACAGAACATTTCAATCTGTGCACAACATAAATATACACTTAGAAACTCAAAGCCAGTCAGCATGCTGTGAGTCCAGAGGACTGACCACACTTGAAGACCTACAGTCTGATTAATTTTTATGATTATTACATCATTGCTATTTCTGTTCTCACAAAAGAGCAGATGGAGTTCAGCATGTTCTCATGACTTGAGGTGTTCTAATACGGTTTCAGCTTTTTCATCTGTACAACTTTAGGTGCATAGAGAAGTGTTGGGAATATAAAGACAACTAAAAATATTACTGTGTTGTATAAAAAAATGTTACCTTAAGTACACCAGCTGTATATGGACATGATAAAGTAGGTGATGCTGATGTGAACAAGAATGGTTCCGCAGCTACAGTATTTGATGTTAAAAAACAATTAAAAAATTTAAAAAACTCAAGTCAGAGTATATGGAAACCTGTCAAATCAATGACTTCAACCACTCAGTTAAAAATGATGGCACCATCATGGAAAAAGTTGGAAGATTACCAAAGTTTGAGTCCTTATCTATGTTCCACAGACAGACAATAATATGGCAGATTATTCTCTAATTTCTGATGGTCACAAAAAGAATGGGTTGACAGATTAGTACAGTGACACCGACCAAGACCTGCCTCTGAGGCTGACAGATGAATGACAGAGGTTTCATGTGATTGAGAGCTTCCTTACTGGTCTCCTTGAAAGAGGTAAGTGAAGCCTGTTGGCTCCCACCAGATTGCCGTGTCTATCCGGTCATATGGAATATCTCGACCAAAGTCATCCAGCTCAAGTGGATAGCCTGGTTCAAGGTTAGCCTCTCTGAAAAGCCAAAATCTGTTTCCTATGGAAGAGAATAAAAGAGTTTTATAGCCTTTTTTTTTATTTTACAATCAGATGATTCTCTTTTCATTGTCAAATTTAAACCATCCATTCATTCATCCATTCATCCATTATCTTCTGCTTGTTCTGAAGTTGGGTCGCGAGGCAAATATAAACCTTGTGAAAAAAAGTTAGCACATACAGTACTGAGATACAATACGGACATGTGCACTTAGTTATGTATGTGTTGGGAATAGACGCACAAGTTCACATTTTGGCAGGCATATAAATGCACGTGCCTGTGCATTTCATTTCCTGGAAATCCTGGCAAAAAACAGTCTCAGAAATCAAAAGAGTCTTCAGAAACACTTGTAAATTATGAAAAGAGCAGTTAATGAATTGTTGGCAAGGAATCAAAACAAAGTAGGAATAAGTACGACATTACTGACTAAGAAGTTTGGGTTTGGCTTGTAACTCTCAATAAGGAGTGGCTGGTCTCGTGTCAGGCTGTAGCATTAAATATTTATATATTTTTATGAGGGGGAGGCTTTACTGTTTTTAAAATGTTAGACTGTAGGGAAAGGGAGGGGTGGTGTTGGGGTGCAATATTCCATTCACCCATTACAATTCTTTTTGGGCTTCAATCCACCTACACTTCTATCAGACATCTGCCCACCAACCTACCTCAACCCTCAAATCTCAAGATTTGAGAAACTAAATTTATAAACACAGTATACTTAAGTTTTAACAATGTTTCTGTTTTCAAGTACAGGAAAATGTTTCCTGGTACTGATTATCCTGCACGTTTAAATATTTCCCAGCTTTAACACATATGGTTTAAACCAATGGGTCATTACTAGGCCTTTGCCAAATCTGATGAAACAATGAAAGTTTATTGTTTGACGGCAGGTTTGATAGAGCAGGGACACACATAAAGATGTTACTGATGTACGCCAGATCTATTCCGGTGATCTAGAAACATGGGGATGTCTGCTCATCTAAGCTAGCTTGTTGTAATAAAACATGTTTAGAAAGATGCATTACACGCAAGTGTCCTGGACATTTTTCACCTAGAAATTACACTCTAATTTGTATTTGCTATATTTTGCTAAACAGCCATCCAGATCCACTTCAGTTTGTAATATTGCATGTTTTGCCCATATTCATACTCTTCATAGCACTTCAACACATTTAGAATTAGTTTGGGTGCAATCTTGACAAAGTGACTACAAGTCTGGAATTAGTTTGGTGCAAAGTTGAAAGTATACCATTTTGTTTTTGTCTCTATCATAGGTTGAGTTAGTTTAACATTTATGAAATGAATTTTTCTACCAAAGAGCTATTATTTGGCCCTTAAACCTGATTCCATCAGTGAACAGAAATAAAATCTGTTTAGCAGTACCATGTGACATTAGAACTGCATAATTTTAATGATGATTGATGTGAAAATTTTCTCAAATTGAACAAAAGTCATCCTCCAAATGTCAGTACAGTAAAATAGACCAGTCATTTGTATTTAGATTTAAGTTGGCTCATTACAAAGGGAAAAAAGTAAAGCAAAACGGACTGATTTGATGGGCTCATTTGTACATCTGACTGCTACCCCCTCCTATTGTAGTGCTAGTTCCTCCTTTCTTCTCACCTCCCCTCTCCCTTGTCTGGCCCTTCCTTTGTTAATGGCTCATAGCCAAGTGTCACACTGAGAGGCTTGCCAATGACATCATCCTCCACATTATCAACAGCTGCCCCAAAGCCCGAAGCTCCCAGAGTCAAGCACAATTAAAGGCTGGGTTCTTCCTTTCTCGTTCAACAACTTCCATTGAGAGTTATAAAAGACAATCTGCTCCCACTGTATAAAATAACAGGCTGTGCTAAAAAAGATTTATGTTCTGCATGTAGAATACATTATGAGCGGCTGCCTTCTTATTAAGGTGAGGGAATTTTATCTGCAACCGATGGACAGAGTTTCAGGATCTATTTTACTGCTACTATATGATAACATTAGAGCATGGTGGTTTGATGTGACCAGAAAGAAATATGACTTAATTTGAATTCAAAAGTAAAAAAACAGATGGTGGGTTAGAATTTTAAAGCATGAGAGTACATATAAGGTAAGAAAGATGTGCTTAATGATGTTCACTATGCTCAGAAAATAATATTTTTGAGTATAAAGACAAAATAAAGAAAATATTTTAAATAGACGACTTGATTTATGCAAATCAGATTGGGTGTCATGATAAGATGTGGACCAAATGTTCAAATATTGTCTAACAAGGTTGAGAGACTTCTTCAAAGTCAAGAGAATATCTGAATACATCTTTTGGATAAAAGACGAAACATTTCAACAAAGAAGACTCCGTCCAGAGGACCTGATTCAACCTTGTAAGATTTATCTACCTGGATTACTGAGCATGCATAGAGATATTTAAATATTGTTGCACATCTGTGGCCGATACAATGTGTACTGTGTTTTTCACCCTATAAGTCATGGTTTTTTGCATATTTTGCACGCCCTGCGACTGATATACAAAAGCGACTTATTTATGGATTTTCCCCCCATATTTATAATTCAATTTTTGGCTGAGATATGACCATTTTCCTTCATTCTGACTGAAAATATTTAATACTACCATTTTCAGTCACTAGATGGCACTTGAGTAGTATGGCATGCTGTTGTGTCATGTAATAGGTAAAAGTGACTATTAATGACACAATCAGCTTGCCATAGTTTGTCACCTTCAATCCGCTTGATTGGAGCAATCGTCAAATCAGCTTCATTTTGCTGCATCGTCCTGGCTCAATGCAGCTAATTTGACAATTAAAGTGCATTTATTAAGTAAAAGTTCAACTGAGAGACACCTTTACTATAATGTTGCGCAAACAAGTAATAGTTTTAGGTGCTTATCTTGTGAAATTATGAAGAAATGCACAGCGTTCCTATTTCCTGATTTCCTGCCTCTGAGCGCTCTCCTGGAGCACCGAAGCAGCAGATGCTTTTGAAATACAGCTGATTTACCATTAAAGTCCTTTTATTAAGTAAAAGTTCAATTGAAACACACATTTACCAGTACTATAAAATCGAGCAAACAAACAGTTGTTTTTAGGTGTTTATCTTGTTAAATTTAGAAAAAATGCATCTTGTTAAATTTAGAAAAAATGCACAGCAAGTCCTCCCGTGCATGCGCCTACTTCCATGTATCGGCTTTTGAAATGCAGTTGATTTGACCATCGAAGCAAAGGTTAGACTGAGACACACCTTTACTATATTTTTGAGCAAACAAATACTTGTTAAGTGTTAACCTTGTCAAATTCTTGTTAAAGTCCTCCCATGGAGGCTTCTGCGGCCGCCATTTGACAATCCATCGATTTTTCACACACCGGCCCACATTTCCGGTTTGTCAGTGATGACATGCAACAAATGCGATGCGTCAGCAGTGACGCATAATAAATGCAACGTATACGGTGAAGCAACGTATTTAAGGGTTCTTCCGCTCTATTAAGACATTTTTGGACTGATGCAACTTATAGGGCGGTGCAACGTGTACGGCAGAAAATATGGTGTATACAATATGCCAACAATCCATTATAGCAGAGCTAGACGAGCAGCAAAACTAATAAAACATAAGAATTGCCCTAAACAGGGTCCAACATAATTAAATGAGTTCTGATTGGATTCATAAAGATTTAAGATTTAAGGAAATACAATATAATAAAGCAAATTAATGTTCATGTCATTCAATGAGACTGTTTTCTACCAAAAATAAAAAATAAAAATAAAATGACTGCTCACACACAAGTCTAGTTGTGAAAATATAGAACACTTTCCTAAAACATGACTTACAATTAACAAAGAGCAACGAGGCCAAGTGTTCAATATTTGTTCCCTGGCAGTGTGCAGTAACAGAAAGTCCATGTGTTCATTAAATAGTTGAACTTGTGTATATGCAGTTATGATTTTCACATGTTCCCTGTAGAGCATGAATGCATAAGTCTGTCTGTGGGATGTTTGCTGCTTACCTTTGAAGAAGACGAACCTGCCGTCATGTCTTTCATAAGCAGCATCTATGTCTCCAGGCAGACCCCTCCAAAAGTGACCGATGGGCATGGGGTAGTTATCAAGAACCCTGTTCCTGCGCACCCTCCAGAACCAACGACCCTTACGACAAACAAAGGATGTGTTCATGAGGGGAAGAGTTCTACCATTGTTTAGTTGTTCCTAAATCAAACTTGAACAAGCAGCTTGTTTGTTTTCGTTGTCCTTCCTAAGTTCTGAGGTAAGCTAAAAGCTAGAACTGTAACAGATCCAACATACAGAAGTGGCTACAGAAGAAAAAGAACAGATTGCTTTTCATTGGGCAACAAATTCACCCCATTGAGGTCACAAAGCACTGTTGTAAAACGATGAATATTATACCAATAAGCCGAGCTCTGAAAAATAACTTGATCTGATTGTACAATAAAATAGCAGAACATTCACAGGCTAATAACAGACACTCATTACTCTGTTGGGTTCATCACCTCTTTCATAGACTCTATCCTCTCATAACAACCTATTACTGGATTACTTTATTATTTTATAAAAACTGTGTAACGTCTCGCTCATGTTAGAAGCACATAACAAAGACTGCCCGTATGATCAGATGTGCGTTTTAGCAGAAGCTTGTTAACTCAGTCAGGAGTGGTGAGTCAGTGGTTCATGTCCCGGATAAAGTAACAGTAAAATGCTTAGAGTTGCTTCTGTCTGGCAAGAACACCTTGTTTCGTCCTTTGTACAGGACACACTGGCAGACAGGAGCAAACCCAGCTCAGCTTGTGTACTCTGACAGATCCCAGCCTCAACCAGATTAGGCCTCAAATGTCCATATTAGTCCTCTGCTGCACAGACCAGATCTCAGTGTAATGGATGTGTTGGAAATGACTCAGATGTTGTATCCTTACTTCTGCTTCAAGTGCACGAAATGACCTTTTTGTAAAATATCATAGATCTTTCTATTTTATTGAAAAATAGCAAATCAAATACTAAAATCCTGTTTTTACTGATAAATGGCTATGCAATTTGAGTTTGAAGTGCATATAATAAAAAAAAAACCTTTATCAAGAGCAAAGAAAAAGAAGTAAATACTTAGTTTTTAATTCTAATCTTATGCACAGCATCACATCAACATGACTGCTGTGGTACATGTAGACCCTGAAGCCACCTTCCTCAAGTGAAGAGTAGCTAACTCTTAAAATAAGTTGTTAAATGTCACCAGATAATATAACCCTTACATCATCACATAACCTAGACTTTGGCTAATGTTAGCATTTTACACCTACAGTACTCTTCTGATATATATGATTAGTCACAGCACAGACGATTATCCTAAAGATTTGGTGCAATTTACGTCTTTTTGTGTGTGAATAAAACAGTGTCTGAACCACTGCATTTTGAAAATGCAAATGAGTTATTCTCTGTTAAAACCATCATTCAGTAGGAAAAACTAAACAGTAAGGCACAGATAAAACTGACCATGTGCAGCATGTACCGGTATGTGCAGGCAGCAGGATATCTGGTCTTTTAACTACTGGTCAGCGCCAAACACACCTACACTAGAAGGTTGGAGATAATCATAGAGTCATGTTTGTGTTTGCAAGAACAGAGCCCTGCTAAATGAGCATACCTAAAAAAAAGCAAAAGATCATAGTTTTAAACCTGCCTGCATAGTGCTCTGCTCCAGTTTTTATACTTTTCCAAAGTAATCACCTGCAAGCAGCCATTTGACAGTTCTACACTCAAATACTGTATCTCCAGCTTCAGCGAAAAATGACATTTTATTGTCAAAAGCAAAAAATAAATAAATAAATAAATAAAATAAAAGTGAAGCTGAGTTCATTAGGCTGCAAACATCTTCACCCTTGAGTGCTATTAACGCTGCACACCTCAGCCTCTGGAACTCATCATTACTTAAGATAATTTTGACAGAATAATAACTCTGCTACAAAAAATAAAGCCTGCCAAAACAGATAATCTTTGCAGGGTCCTGTTGAGGTCTAGAAGTGAATATTCAGGCTGTAGTAGGCTGCCCATTACATGACAGAGCACCATGATGATTTTCAACATGCACTAAACCTCAGTAGCAAGTGGGAGTGGTGGCGCAGAGGTTAAGAAGGTGCGCTTGTGATCGGAAGATCGCCGGTTCAAACCCCGGTACCGACAAAATCAAGAATGTGGGTGGGATAGGTGAAGCAGTCACACCTGTCTCCACCCTCATCTGCCCCACTCTGGGCCCTTGAGC
>JARVGQ010000759.1:28984679-29003297 GCA_031762355.1 Hypsolebias martinsi | reverse complement strand
TAACTTTCTAATTTTTCTAACTAATACAATACACTACACATACAATATAATACAATACACATTACGCTACTTCATATTTTTTTTTAACAATTCAGTTTTGATCATTTTCTTAAACTGACACATTGACTTGGAATTTTTAATATCATTCTCCAAACCATTCCATAATCCAATTCCCTGGATTGAGGTAGACCGTCCCTTTTTATTATCATTGTACTGAGATACAGCGAGAATATGTTCGTACAGTCGTCCGAAAGATGGGCAGAGTGCACGTCATGCGATTAATTGATTTATTGTTTATCGCGACAGACCTAGTGTCATGTACACTTTTCATAGCCCCAGGTCCAAGGTCAAGGTTACAAATCAAGGTCAAGGTTGAAACAAGGCCTTTGCTTGTCCCACCCAGAACTTCCGATTCGCTCCAGATAAAATACTTAATATGCGTTATCACTTTTTATCACCCCAGCTTGAAGGTCAAAGGTTATACAAGGTCTTTGCTTGTCTGGGTCACTGCCATCGATTGCTGTGTAGTAATTTGTGGATGGGTGTGTATTGTGCTGTTTGTGTTACTCTTGTTCAATTTTTTAAAAATTAATTTCTCTTGTAGAAAAAACAATCTATGCAAAGGTCAAGAGGTCATAGTACAACATGCACATAAACATCAGAGTCACTAAAACCAATATGGCTTCTGTGACCTTTTGAACCTGTTTATTGCAGAAACTATAACCAAGACACGGATGAAGAAGAGAGCGAAGAAGAGCCTGAAGAGGAGGGCTCTGAAGAGGACGAAGAGGACGAGGAAGACAATGACTACAAAGCCATGGGGCACAGCTGTGAGTATAACATTTTATCGTCCAGACGTCATATTAATATTATAAAGTGTGTAAGAAGCAGGTTGCTGTGGGATTCAGTGGGTTCACTTGGTGCTGATGTTTAGGAATGAGAGGAATGCTGATGGGAAAGCTCATCCCTCGTTCTGCCTCTATTGTCTGTGTGTTGTCACGGAGCACAGCTCCAGTCTGACGCTCACTTTGAAGCTTTCCATGTCTCACTCGGGCTTCACTTAAACTATGTGGCAGGATGATCCCCTCTGTCAGCTCCAGCCTGCACGTCAGGCAGAACGATAAAGAAGTTTAGCTCTGCAGCTCAACAGGGGGATGTTAATACATTTATGAGCTGGTTACTTTTGTTATTTCTACCATGAGACTCTCGGGACCAGAACTGGATTTTTCTTAAAGGTTTAGCAACAGAAAGCATTAATAAGCAACCATTAGGCTTTTTTTTTTTTTTTTTTCAGATTTCATACCATATTTGTGATGTTAAAATGCTTATGTTCACATCTTTTCTGACCTTGTTTCTTGTTTACAGTGAGGCCGAGAAAAAAGAATAAGCCGTCGTCATCTCGGCAGAAAAACTCCAAAAGTAAATCTAAGAAGCCGGCGTCCTCCAGCAGTCAGAGCAGCAAGCAGAGGGCAGGCCCAAACAGTCTCGCAGACATTGATGAACTGGTAAGACATTATGCTAACAAATACAGAGGAAACCCAGTTGAGGGTTGACAGATATTTGATCGTCTTGTCGGGCATGGGTCTGCAGGTGCGGCAGAGTTCTCAGACCGGAGTGAGCAGAAACAAGCTGGAGTTGGAAAGATGTGAAGAAATCCTCAAAAAACTGATGAAATTCCGCTACAGCTGGCCTTTCAAGTGAGCAAAAACACAATGTCTCGTGTCTTAAGAGTAATTTCAGGTCAACCGGGGCCCAGTTCGAACACAATTTAAAGCATTTTGTCAATAAATGTTCCTGAGCCTGAAACTAGTATCTAACTGATAATAAAGTGGACCTTCTGAGTGCATTTATGATGTAACATCCTGTGATCCAAAGATGATGATGCATCTGTTTTATACATAGTTTTTGTTGTATCTCTCTGTGACTACTTCACACTTCTTATATCTAGAGAAAGTATACAGGTATTTCCTGCAAAAGTGCAGTGCGAATGCTTATTGCTGAAGAACTTGCTGAAAAACAGCTGAAATTAGTTAAAAACATGCTGAAATGGAAGAGCAAGCCTAAATTAGCTAAAGAAAGCAGAAAGAACACATATTTGCTGAATTTGGTTTAAATAAGCAGAAATAAGCAAAAAAAGTTGTATGTTTGCAAAAAAAAAAAAAAAAAAAAAAAAAACCTGAAATTAGCTAAAGAAATGGCTGAAAAGGCAGAAAGAAGCTTAAATTGCCAGAATATAGTGCAGAGAGCACATTTTTGCTGAATAAGGCTGAAAAACGATTAAATTTTTGCAAAAAAAATGTGTAATTAGCTGAAAATGCTCAACTTGGCATAAAACATTTACCGTATTTTCTGGGCTATATGTCGCGCCGGAGTAGAGGTCGCATCAGTCAAAAATGCTCCGCGCCCACAAAAAGTGTGTAGCAAATCTGTGTTAGCGGAGTGATATGTACTGTGATGAGACCAGCTTCCTGGTCTCATCACATTACATATCACTCCGCTAACACAGATCACAACCCATTCATGTATTACTGAGCAGCACTATATACTACAGGGACAAAGGTGGCTTGTGGCTCCAACCATGAGCTCTACAGCGTCACCCCGCCTGCACCTCGCCTCTTCCCGGGGCTGCAGACAACATGCCTTGCTGCGCCCTTCCTCCCCAGTCCGGCAGCTGAGGGACGGGTCCCCCTTGCCCCCAGCACGTGTGCCGACTGGTGCAAACAAATACCTTTTAGGTGTTAATCTTGTTAAATTTCAAAGCACTGCAACAGCAAGTCCTCCTGCTGATGTTATGATGCTAACGTGTTGTGAAGACGATGGTTAATAAATACAGTTCATGATGAGTCCGTCAAGCGTCCATCTTCTTGTAGTTAAAGCAGTAAGTCAACATATACTACAGTCCCCATTTTCTTTTGCAGTGCATTTTACTTGTGTTAAGTTTTTCTCAGTTGTCTCGTAAGTGAATGTTTTGGGGGAGGTTATCGGTAGAGGAACAACCTATAGTTGTCAAAAGGTAATGCAATTGGTAATGTTTAATCTTTGGGTCATGTCAGTGAATGAACATTTAAAGTGTCAGTCAAAAATTGTGTCACGAATAGGGATTAAAAAAAAACATACAAGTTGCTTCAGACTGTACGTCGCAGGACAGACCAAGCTAAGAAAAAAGAGTGATTTATAGTTTGGAAAATACAGTAAATAGTAGCTGAAATAGTTGAACTTGCAGAAAGAAGTTGGAAAAAGCTAAAAATTGTGTAGTTAGTAGAAGGAATTGGAAAGGAGCACAAAACAGCTGAAAGTAGCTTTATTTGCACAAAGAAGCTGAAGCAGAACAAAATGTGAAAGAATCAGTTAAAGGTTGTAAACAGATCTTAAGATTTGAAGGATGTAAAATGAGCTCAATTCATTTTCCATGAGGAAAAAATGACAGAAAAGGCTAAATATTTCAAAAAGCTAAAGCTGCACCAATACCAAAAGTCACAGCAGGATTTTCCTGGAAGAGCTGAACATTTTGATTTATGATTTGTCGAAATAGCACAAAAATTATGGATGAGAAAGAGGCTGAAAAATGTATGGATTAGTTTAAAGAACACGGAATAGTGCATATAAACAGGACCACAATAGTGTGAACACTTAATAAGCTTTCACACTATTATAAATAAATACTTGTAATTGTTTTTCAGTGTCAGTCTAATGTTGGACCTGTTGCGGTCTCTGCTGCCTTTCAGGGAGCCGGTTTCCCCGGATGAGGCAGAGGACTACCTGGACATCATCTCCGAGCCCATGGATTTCCAGACAATGATGGACAAGTTCAGCCAGGGCTCGTACCGCCACGCCCAGGACTTCTTGGATGACATGAAGCTGGTTTTCTCCAACTCGGAGGAGTACAACCAGCAGGGCAGCACCGTGCTCTCCTGCACCGTCAAAACAGAGCAGACCTTTGTGGAGCTGCTCCGGAAGCTGCTGCCCGGCCTCAGCTACCTTCGGCGACGCCCTCGCAAGCGCGTTTGCCCGGCACCTCCTTCGTCCGAGGAGGAGGAAGAAGATGACGAAGAAGAAGAGGGGTCTAAGAAGAAGAGTAAGAAGATGCAGAATAGCAAATTGAGCGAAAAGAGAAGAAGAAACAATCGGGGCCGGAAGAACGAAAAGAGCGGAAGCGAGGAAGATGAAGAGGAGGAGGATGAAGAAGAAGAGGAGCCAAAGAAGAAGAGTAAGAAGATGCAGAATAGCAAATTGAGCGAAAAGAGAAGCAGAAACAATCGGGGCCGGAAGAACGAAAAGAGCGAAAGCGAGGAAGATGAAGAGGAGGAGGATGAAGATGATGAAGAAGAGGAGCCAAAGAAGAAGAGTAAGAAGATGCAGAATAGCAAATTGAGCAGAAAGAGCAGCAGAAATAGTCGGGCCCGGAAGAACGAGGAGAGTGAAAGTGAGGAAGATGAAGAGGAGGAGGATGAAGATGATGAAGAAGAAGAAGAAGAGGAGCCAAAGAAGAAGAGTAAGAAGATGCAGAATAGCAAATTGAGCAGAAAGAGCAGCAGAAACAGTCGGGCCCGGAAGAACGAGGAGAGCGAAAGCGAGGAAGATGATGATGAGGAGGAGGATGAAGATGACAACAAGAGGAGAAGTAAGAGGACCACTGTCACCTCCTCCCGGAAGGATTACAGGGAGCAGGACAGCGACGGTGAGCGGGACACACGCAGAACTCGGCAGCAGGGGCCCCGGAGCAGCAGCGACGCTCGCTCCAACCAGCAGCGACATTCCAAGAGGCAGAAACGCTCGTGAAGTTTCAATGTCTACTTCAACCACCCTGTCCACTCCTCAGAACCAACAGCTCCTCCTCCTCCTCCTCCCAACGCCAGCGAGACTCGCCCCTCAGACGGACTCCGTGTTCATTATTTTACGCTCACATGTTGGAACAACAGAAGAAAACTGGCTTGTGTTTGTAATGCGTTTAGTGTTTGTCACGTGGTGTTCAGCCAAGAACGACGAGACCTTTCCAGTGGAGTGGAAGTTCTCCAGCTGTGACCTCTTCACCAGCACGCGCAGGTGGAAGCTGAAACAGACCTTTGAGTTCACCTCTGCCCTGCCTGTGAATCTGTCCAAGTTCAGCTCAGTCACATAAACTTGGAAGGTTTTCGAGTGGGGGGGTGTCACTGACAGGACGAGACGTGACAACATTAAAACTAAATGGACTCACTTGTGGCTCGTAGAGCCGTCAGCCTCTTCTCCTCTGTAGTGCCCCGCCACGTTAAAAGACTCTCCTGTAAAGTTCACGAGGCAGCAGCTGCAGGAACAGAGACATGTGTAAACAGTATTTAAAACCAGTGTCATTTTGTTTTCCTTTGGAACGTGGGCATTTCTTTTTTTATATTTGATATATTTTTGCACATATTTGATAATGTATATGAGAAGTTGTTAGTGAACCCAAACCACATCCAGTCAACACACAGAGATAAAAACACATCTGGCTTATTTTTAGTCTCTACAGTGGCAGAAAACCAACAACTGCTCTGTGGATTGCAGATGTGAACATGGGTCCTCTGAGGGTTTGGTGTAGTCACCAGGAGGCGCTCTACTCCAGCCTCTTCAAACAGACCAGCTTGAAAACATCAGTCTCCCGAAAATGTTTAATAGAAACTTCAGCATACGCTCATTTTTGTAACAAACACACGGGGGGGCTGAACTTAATCTAGAGAAGTTATTTTTCTGAAGTTGCCAGCTATGTGTTTGTATATATTTATATATTTGTGTATACTGATAAGGCAATGGTTGGTTTGCCCTGTTCTGTCTGTACTGTGCTATACTGTTTAGTGCTGTTGTCATCCACGCTTCCCCTGAATTTGTTCGGCCACTAATTATTTTCACCCACTATATTTTGTGTTTTCTTTAAACTTGGCTGGTAAGTTTTCAGCAAACAAGCCAAAAGACGACTGCCCTTCTGTGTCATCCAATTGTAAATGCTTTCTTTTTTCTTGGAGGAAACTGCAAAATCCTTTTACACTTACTTTTATAAATATATAAATATATATTTATAGTCTAAAGTTGGGTTTGGGCAGGTCAGAGGTTTCCCATGTAAAGGATGGATGGACCTGACGAGTGGCTCGGATCAGACCAAGTCACTGCCATCTGTAAATCTTTGGAAGAGATGAACATGGGAGGAAGAACGGGCTAGCCTTGGTGATCGACGTATGTCTTCTTTTTAATAAAAGTTATCCAAACGATTAAAAAAATTTAAAAAAAAAACGCTGACACATGTTTCACTCAAACAGCTGCAGTTTGCAAATGAGGAAATGAAACAGGTGAGACATGATGCTGAACTTTGCTGCAAACCACCGTTCAAGTTAATTATCAAGTCAATGAATTGTGTGGTGTGTGTCATTGTGACATAACATATTGTTATATAATTTAAATAATATTATGATGCGACGCCACATAACTGAAACTTTGTCTTGTAGCTCTTAAGAGTCAGAAGCAAGATGCAGCCCCACCATCATGCAGCAGCCCAGAGTGGGCAGGTTTTTTGTTTGTTTGTTTGATATACTGTATTTATTCATTTCAAGTTGAAAAAAAAAACACACAAAATACTATTTACAACACATCATAAAAAGAATATATACATATATGAAATGAAAGGAGGCAGAAGAAGATAAAATCTTATTTTGTCTGCCCCTTCTTTAACAATCAGTTCAAACAATTCAATTTAAACAGAAAAATCCATGAAGAAAAGAAAAAAATACTTCACAAAGTTACTCATCACACTACCAGAAAATAAATGTTCCTTTATGATACCAACCAATTTAGTTATATTTTCCCAAGAGCTTTATTTTAACCATTTTCTTAAACAAAATCAAAGATTCTGCAGCTTTAATATTATTATCTAAACTATTCCACAGACGTATTCCATAAATTATAGTAGACCTACTCCTTGTGCTGGCTGAGTGTGGAATAATGAGAAAGTTACATTTAAAACATGTATTTCTCTGTTATTACATATCAGCAGCATTGATTCATTTATACTATTCAACAACACTTAAAAATTAATGTGTGTAAATCATAAAGCAATATACACATTTACAGTATTTGTTCAAATCAAAAAAACAACACACTTTAATGTATGACTTTTATTTTGAAGGCCATCAATTTCCGGTATCGGCATGCGGTTCAAACAAACAGATAATTTGAAATGAAATGTGTCTGTCAGCCACAGTCAGGGGTTTAGAAAAGTCAGGGGGCTAAAGTAGGGTGGGGTGGAGAGAAAGAGCCGGAAGTGACCCCCCCCCCCCCACACACACACACACACACATTAAAAGAGTCCTGATAAGCTGGTCTGTTCATTAACTATTCTGGAAGTGTTGTCAGACAATTGAGCTTCATGTTTACATGCAGGCGTGAGAGCCAACAGATTGTGTCCAGTTGTTTGTAACAGCTAAAAGTAGTTGTTTGGTATCAGTGTAAATAAATGTGGGGTTGAGCTGTGCAGTGTGTTGAAGGCCTGCATGTGCTCAGGTGAGGAGGAAGCACCTGTCGTCACTTTTAGGGGCTGTGATGGCTGAGAAGCTCATTCTTTGCTTCCAACTTGCAGAGTAAATATCAAATGGGTTCAAAACAGAAATACCACGACAAGTAAAGGCTACTATGATCAGGACCCACTGGATTCTGTATGATGGCCTCACTTGGCCCACGGTCACATGAGCTTACCAACATCAGGATTCAGGAGTCTTTCCAGTGATCTATTTTGCATTTCACCTGTTCAGATAGAGACAGATAGGGTGTGTGATCTGCATCTATTGTTACTGTTTTCAGTTTCAAAGTGCAGCATGCAAGTTCCTCCCTTTTTTTCTAAGAGCAGAACTTTCCCTGTGTGAGTCATTCAATGGCCTCCCATTCTTCAGGTGTTTTTGTCAGCGGTACGATCCATCTCCAGAGGCTGCAATCAGTCAACCTTTGTTCGCACGATAAAGTGATTTAATCTTTTATGGCATGAGCCAACCAAGCTCGTGGAAATCCCCAACTGTTAGATCCAATGCTGGCTGGCAAGTCGTTTTAATAGCGAGCTGGTTTTATGCGAGAAGCAGTCATTATAATGTAATAAAAATGTTACAGCCCAGAAATTATCTCCTTAAATTGCTGTATTCTTTGGAAGATTTTAGTTATTTATGTTTGCTGTGTTAATTAGAATTATTTTGATAGGTACAGAAATAAAGGTGGTTATTCAAAAAGGCACCCAGGTCTACATATTTTAATTCTGGTGGTTTTATTCTGGCTTTTCTGGTGAAGGCATGAAACGCACTCTTACTGCATAGATTCCATGACAAGCCACAGGTGAGGTCATATAAACACACAATGTGGTTTGAATTCATGGTGACGACACCAAACTGCTGTTTTCTTTCTCTCTTCTCTAATTGCTCAGACAAGAAAGTTCCAAAACCAATTCCAAAAAACAAATTAAACGTGATGCAAATGGGGAGATGCACTTTTACAGAGCATGTAACTTCAAGTTTAGTGATTTCCACGTACTGTAGAATGTAAATGTGTGCACATCAATGAGATGATGTAAACTCACTGCTGCTGCCATTGAGTCTCCAAAAGTTATATTTTTATCATTATTTTTCTAATAAAGTAAAAAACTACCACTTTTGACTGTGTTTGCTAGAAGTTGATGGAACAGGATTGAAGTGAGGTTTTTAACGTACCACTGCCCTCTGCTGCTGGGAGCAGTTCTATGACATTATGAGCACCATCCTGTACAACAAAACTATAATTAAAAGACAAACTGGTCACAAATATAAGCTGTTACTGAGTCTCCACAGAAAGAATGAACTGTCTCCAGGTTGAACACAAACGCTGCTCTTCAGATGAGACACTGATTGTCTCTCTGTAGCTTCCACTTCTCTCTTGAAATGTAATTTCCATTTTCATATGCTTCCCTCAGAGTCGTGTAATAAAACAACTGTCCACTTTAGTTTTATTTTATTTTATTTATTTTTTTGCTCACATCGGCTGTGCTCCAAACTTTTTAATCATGTAAACTGTGTTTGGGATTGTTGGACAAGATTTTTTATTTTTTTTTATTATTATTTACAAATGTCAGATGAGAGTCTCTCTTTTGTGTCAGACCCTCATTTCTGTTTTTAATGAGGTGCTTTAGCTCAGAGTTTAAGTTTTAAAAGTGATAGAAGTGGAGAAAGTTCATCTCCAAGAACCAGATTCAGTCTTTCATTCAATATTAAGGTAAAAACATAAAACTAAAAGGAAATATGTAAATAACTGCAATCATTAAAAAAAAAAAAAAAAAAAAAAAAAAAGTCTGTGTCCCAACTGGGCTCTGGAGTCTGGTGGAAACTATAAACTTTGACTTGAACTATTATACCTCTATAACAAAATAAAAAATAAAAATAAAAAAATAAAAAATCAGGGATATTATTGTGCACAAACTCATTCAGTATATTTCACAGGATGAAAAGTGTCACGACCTGGTGGTGGTTGAACCCAAAGTGCAGACAGACCATGGAGACTTGGAGAATTAAATAAGAATAATGTATTAATGAAAACAAAACAAAAGCTGACGAGGCAGCAAACTTGCATAAAAGCTGTGGGGCACGGAGAGAAGACAGGAACATGAAGCTTGACAGGAAAATGCTCAGAAACAGAGACACAGAATATAAAGGGACGCTAACAAGGAAATAATTAGAAACACCTGGGAGAGGACAATGAGGGACAGGTGTAGGAGGAGTTGACAACACGAGGGAGAGCAGAAAAACAAAAGGGGTCACAAGACACAAAACGGACAGATCCTCACAAACATCTGGCTGCTACTGTATTTTAACTTTAACTCATTCAAAATGCAGAGAACAGTGGAGGACAAAGTGAAGGTTTACTAGAACATAATAGTGAGTCTAACATTTTGCTGTACTGTATAATTTTTTCCTCCTCAGCTGCCATGGACACAAGCACTTTGGGAAAAGGAAACCAAAAATACTTTATTCAGTAAGAACTCCATCCATCCATTATCTTTTACCGCTTCTTCCATTTTGGGTCACGGAGGTCGCTGGTGCCCATGTCCAGCAGTCACTGTGCGGGGTCAGTAAGAAATCATTTCTCATAGGATGGCAGTTTATCTTACTGTATGAATAACTTCAAGTAATAAAATATAATTTGTGTTTTGTATCTGCTTACAGTAGAACACTTATTATAAGAACAGGTTCTAGATGATGGTCTGGAAAAATTAAAGTCATGCACATTAAATTCCACAGCAGGCAAAAGTACTGTGGCTGTCATTTATAAACCCACCAGTGTCTTCAATGATCTGCCGTATAAACAAATAATTATATTGATCAGAAGAATCACAATGGATGTATAGACACATTTTAATCAATAAGATGATATTTTTTTCTTTTGGTCTTGGAGAGAAATGCAACTTACAACCAAAATTTCTGAATCAATAAATATGAAATTTAGTAAGATCATCCCTGGACCATACATAAGCGTGTTCTCCTAGTACCTGTAAAAAGAGTCATATTTTACAACCTAGAATTAATTTCTTGCACACAGTAAACCAAAAAAAAAAAAAAAAGTTGTTCTTAAACACTGGCTGAAAACAAAATGCATGGACGTAGTTTCCTTGATGTAACCTAATATCTGAGGTTACCTTTGTGTTCTGATCTTGAGCTATAATACAAACTATGAGCACTGCACCATGCTGTTCCATGGGTTGTGCTTTTCTTCCTGGTTCTGGTTCTGACGGGGGCTCACGTCAATACAAATTTGCCCAACAGAAAAATGAGCATTCGCCTGCACAAAGAGCTGCATATATCAAGTAACACAGTGGTGTTCACCATGATTCAACTCTCAAAGCAGGTCAGAAACCAAACTTTACGGTTCCGTGTTTATCACACGACAAGTGGCCCTTGCACTTTTGGAAAACTGGATTTTTCCCCATCAAGAACCAGTAAGAAAAAAACTAAAGCAAATGATGTCTAGAAAAACTGCTCCCACCACAAGACATGCTTTGCTGGCATCTAGGACCACATTAATACTATATTACTACATGATAATAACAAAGATTTGAACTTTCTAAATTTGGGATGTTATCTAAGGTGATCTAGATGCCAAAAAGTCTGTGAAATAGCCCTTTATCCAAACTGGGAGTCAAAGATTACTTTCACTTCATCCTGTGGAGAAACCAAGTTTTTCTGCTGTTTAATGTCTCCAGAGACAGACATTCTTCTTCTTTGGTTTAATGCTGTTTTTGCTTCATGTCTGTCAGTCACAGCCACTGTTTGTCTCTAAACAGAACCACACTGACAAGGCTGTTTTGTTTTAGTCATGGATCTTTGTCATGCTCTTGCATTCCTGATGACTCTGATGTCAAAATATGAGACAACAGGTCTTTCATTTGTTTGCCAAAATTTATTATTATAAAAATATAGCAATAAATCTAATCATTTTTTAAACATTTACTTAATCAATGTTTGACCATTTTTGTTTGTTTGCTTGCTTTTTTTTTTATTTTTATACTGGTTCCCGCAGGTATTTTTAATTACCAAATCAGGCGTTAAATAGTTACTGATTTAACTTTAATTTTAAAATTGCCCAGTAACTTGCAAAATTAGGTTTTAATCACTGATCATCAAATGTTTTTAAATCAGAAAGTCTGTGCATTATGCCGTCATATTTGTAAAGGCTTTGATAACAACTCAAGGACATACAATTTGTAATTATATGAAAACAATAACATTCTATGGTTTAGAAGAAATAATAATAATACTTATTATTATTATTATTATTAATCAATAATTGAGTTTTTAATAATAATAATAATAATAATCATCATCATCATCAATAATAGTAATATAATTATCATTATCATCATCATCATCATCCTACTACTACTACTACTGTTATTAACCATTTCTAATGATTTATCCTACTAAAATAAATCAAATAGCAGAAGTTTGAACAGTTTGTAGAACCACACAATTAATCACAGATTATCAAGTGTTTTTAAGTCAGAAAGTCTTTGCATTTTGCCGTCATATGTGTACAGGTTTTGATAGCAACACAAGGACTTAAAATTTGTAATTATATGAAAACAATAGCATTCTATGTTTTATAATAATAATAATAATAATAATAATAATAATAATAATAATAATAATAATTGACAATGACCTATCAAAATCATTATTTTTTTTTTTAGATTGTACATTTGCTTATTGAAGCAGCCGTGTCAGTCTTTTGGTGGTTTTTCCAAACTAAATGATTGAATGTATATTAGTTTGCAGACTGCTTTGAACATCTCATATTTATTTATTTTATTTAACCTTTATTTAACCAGGCAAATCCCATTGAGATCACAGATCTATTTTGCAAGGGAGGCCTGGGCCTGAGCTGTATGAAGGTTTATTAGCCTGAGTGTGGGTGAGTGTGGTTACCATAAGTGTAACAACAAGAATAAATGTACTGCAATTTTATTTAAATAATTTCAAAACATATCTTCGACTACTATGCTGTTATGGAATTATTCAGCACACTTCATATCGACTGTATAAACTTAACTTCCTTTTTGACGTATAAAAGGTAAAAATCATGCTTTAATTACCTTATGTAGGCTACTCCAGTAACATTGTTGTGTCACAGAAAACCCAGGAACTCTTGTGAGCTTTTTGTGTGAACAGAAAGTGAGTATGAATTGCTACATTTGTCATGAGCAGTAAAATATAAATAAACTGTGGTACTTCATTTCATTTTGTAGAAAACCAGGCTAGTTCATGTTTTGGTTCAGCTCACGAACAGTACAGCGTGGTCCAGATGTGACAGCATCATGATGATAGCATGCCTTATCGTACCCAACAGCATTTATGCCTGATGGCTGTCTGACATCACCTGTGACCATCGCACATACTGGTAGGAATTTCTGACAAAGTTAAGTCAGGCCCTCTGGTCTGATTTGTTTTTCTTTCTTTGTTTGTTTGTTTAAATGTTTTGTCTTTCAACATCTTTTTTAACCCATCCAGAGGACCTGACAACTTTTTAGAGGTTTCTACCTGGATTATTGAAGATGCACCAGGATACTTGGTAGGAATGGTCATTTTCATAATACTGTAAATGCATTGTTTTGGTCTTTATTCTCTTTTCTCCTTAAACCCATGTTGTATGTCACTTTACAAGACCACACTGGGTTTTGTATTTACATGGCACTTGGTGTTGGTCAAGCATTACTCCCTGTTGGCCACGTTCAGCTGGATGGCCTTGGAGGGTTTGCATCTCTGTCTTCTCTTGGTCAAAGTCTTTAACATCTACATCAGGAGATACCTGCTCAAACTCAGCGTGGTGGGATGGGGTGAGTGGTATCATATGAGCCTGGAAGGTATGAGGCTGCACCATTAAACGAAGGAACCAGTTGTTGTGTTTCAGGAGTTCCTGCAGTCATTGTTTCAGTGGTGGTGATCATAAACAAAGACTATCATGGCCGTGCCCTTCTGGGCATGTCCAACACCAATGGCACTGCAATGTAAGGAGAAGACAGGAACAAATTTTTCTACCTGTACAGTTTATAGCTAAATTAACTTTAGGACATGATTAATTTTGCACCTTTGAGTCAGTGAATATTCAAATGTTTCAACAAAACTATGAACTAACTAGAAGCACTCAGATTGCACACCTCTGCCAAGAAACTAGTGTCACTCACGCAGTAACATCTTGTGCACAGACTGAGAAGAATTTCAATGCATTGTCCTAGAAGCCCTTCAGGAGCAGGAAGTCCTGGAGGTCCCAGTGGTCCTGGAGGATTAGGTGGACCTAACAAAGAAGAGTCTAAAGTAAAAAAAAAGAACATCAAAACCTTTGAAATGTAAGAAGCGTTGAAGGTTTTATTTGAGTTAAGGTCTTCTTACCCTCGATGGCAACATCATTAGAAGGTTGGTAGTGTCACTCACACAGTAACATCTTGTGCACAGACAAAAAATCCTTTTAAAATATCAGGTTTGTATCAGCGTTGCCACCCCACACCCCCAAGTAAGCAGTCCGATTCAGTAAAGACAGAGCCAGGAGTACAAAAAGGTAAGAACTTTATTTACAGGTGGATTGGTGCCGTCGCAGCTGCAAGGGAGAAGAGGATAAGACGTGCATGGATTCTGGTCGTGTTTTAGAATACTGAAACCTTGAAATAGGGAATACAGTAACTCCTTACTGTTTGTGTTGTAGGCGAAGGCCGAGAAGGAGAGGAGAGGTCCTGCAGGAGATCCAGTTTTGAGGTAACTGGCGGTAGAGAGAGGAGCAGGTTGACCCAGTTGTGATTTGTTTGAAGATGGTTGTTGAAGGGACACCGTTGATCCACAATGGAGCCCAGTGGAGAGATGAGGTCCTAGGGAGGACTTGAAGAGACAGGCCATGGAAGGTCCTGGAGGAATCACAGGTGGTGAGAACCATCTGCAACAAAAGTTTAATTGGCTGTACACGAGTTACCATTTGGCAGTTGATGTCCCAGCACTGAAGAGGTGTCTGGCAGGAGCTCAAGTACACTGTCAGGCAATCCTCCACAGAGCAGCAGCAGGTGGAGTGAGTTACAGCAGTGGAAGGAAGAGTGAGTGACAGGCAAAACCCAGGAAACCCACAAACATTTCCTGGATCCAGATGGTGAGCCAGATCACCACCAAAATTTTAATATTTATTCCTTGTGACAACCTCAACATTTCCTGAAAATGTCATGTGAATCTGTTCATAACTTTTTGAGCAAATTTGTGCACAGACAGGCAGTGAGGTAGACTAACTCTTTTGGCAAGTTTTTAATAGATATACAGTAGATATAGACATAATTGTGTAGATGCTATCTAACCAATGACATAGTGAAGATGGGGAGTACAGTGGGAGTGCTTAACTTGGTATTCTTGTTGATGTGATCATGTTTGGTGTGACAATCAAATGTTGGGTCTTAGAATAAGTATCTTGGGCTTGCAAAGATGACACAAGACTGTATTTCATGCCATTGCAACACGAAAAAAGCAATTCCAGTAGTTTCCACTTACAGTAATATCAAACGTATCCTTCAAATTGCACTTACGTAATCCTACTCGAGATCAGAGAGCTGGTGCCTTTCAGCAGCCAGCAAGAGGCAAGTTCTTTATATTCATGTATATGCAGACATACATTATCTCATTCTGCTGTATTAATTCATACCCATCTGCTCACACAGACTCATGTTCGGGCTGCTTTTATGCTGTGTTGTTTTACATTATTAGCGTTTAGTCTATAGCTTATCTTTTAGCGCACCATTTGGCATTTGTTTAATGTACAGTATATCTTAAATTCTTTTTTACGTTTTTTTTTTTTATAATTTATATTTGACTATTTTTGGGTGTAACTTGGACCTTGTGTATATAATTTTATTCCACCTCACGTACCACATGTGGTGGAAATGACTATGAATTTGACAAAATTTTGAACTTAAACATTATTTCTATTAATTTGACACCAGTATTTTTACAACTTTTTGAATTAACAGCAATCAGTGACTTTTGCTGTTTAGTGGAGTGAAATAAAGATACATAAATTATTTCTACTGCAAGATAAAACATTTTTGTCTCAATATAAATTATCTACGTCAAGCGTTTTAGAGGTTTTGGCTAGCTTCCAGATAGAAGTGATTTATTTTACCATCACTGAGACATTACAGAAATACAGTACTGGCCAAAGAAAATCTTGCTTCTTTTTAACCCACAATGTTCACATGTTCTTGACACCTAAAACACAAATGTGACACTGGTTCTTGCCAAAAGAGATTTATCAGAGTGGCAAAACAGTTTTAGAAAAAGTTATGGACTTATTTACTTTCACAATTTTGAGACAAGGCTAGACCTCACCAACTTTATATGAATTTCAGATGTCATAAACTGGCTCTGGGGTTGCAACAAAAAATAAATAAATAAAATTAAAAAGGGAAATGGACACAATATATGGTTTTTATAAATGTTTATTGTAAAATGAAAGTTTAATTATCCAGATGGAGAAGCTCAAACCTGCAAAAAAAAATAAATAAATAAAAAGAGTTGAATTAACCAGACTGGCCAAGTCAAATAAACTAACCAAATAAACTGCCAAGCAGACCAAGCCAAAACCAAACTAAAACCAGACAACAAATCAGTATAAACAAGAAAACATAACCCACAACACCTCTATCTTCACTGGGCTGAGCCAGCAACTCAGGTGTTCCCAATATTACCTGCTGAATCCCGCACAGAGCCGTCCCTGCAGCAGCTCAGTCAGTCACCTGATAGGGTTGTCACGCCCCCACCCATAAAGAGAGCGACCCCAAAGCGAATCACTGGACCAAAAAATATATATAAATAAATAAAAAATCCTACCAAAAAAAGTTCTACAAAAACTAAACTGTTGACCTTAAGCTTGACCAATTTCATACACACTGTCTTCAGCAACACTGTACTTGAGAAGCAAATTAAGAAGACAGAGCTACGAACAAGACAAGGATTAAAACAGGTGGCGAGCACAACAAAGATTTGCCATGATCATATACAAGTTTCGTCTTTCTGTGCATGTTGTAGATTTTGTTTTGCCAGAACCCCAGCTACAAACAATCGATGTCTAAATCAAAAACCAGCCAAATTGTTAGGTGGTTCAGAGTCAACCCAGGTATCCTTTAATAAAGCCAAGGGTCCACGCACCTTATGTCCTAACACAAGCTCAGTGGGACTAAAGCCTGTATTTTCCTGGACTGCCTCTCTTGTAGCCAAAATCATCCATGGTAAGACCTCTTCACAATCTCCAGCCAGCTCTATGCAATACGTGCGCAAAAGAGATTTAAGGGTCTGGTGGAACCTTTCCAAAGCACCTTGGCTTTGAGCATGATAAGCTGATAACTGATTATGATTTATGTGCAGAACTTTTAACACTTCTGCAAACATGTGTGAAGAAAAATTTGAGTCCTGGTCACTTTGTATTGTTTTAGGAATACCAAACACTGAAATAAACTGAGTTAATGCTTTCACCACTGCCTTGGTTGTTATTGATTTCAGTGGATAAGCAGCTGGATATCTAGTACTTTGACACATCAGTCAGTAAATACTGTACTTGTTTCCAGATTTGGAGGGTGGCAGAGAACCAACTCAGTCAAGAATGAGACGTTCAAAAGGTTCTGTTTTCACTGCAATGGGATGCAATGGTGCTGGTTTAATGGACTGATTAGGCTTTCCTGCCAACTGGCACACATGACAACTTCTAATATAATCTGCAATATCTGTTAACACGAGACCAACATAAATATTTTAAGACTTTTAAGTGGGTTTTTCTTACTCCAAAATGACCACTTTCATCATGTGCCACTTTGAGAACCATTTGCCGAAACTTAGTTGGCACTACCAACGGAAAAATGGCATCTCCCACAACGTTGTCAGCCACAGTGACCCATTTTCAAAACAATAGTCCATTATGCAACATATAAGCCACAAGCTGCACTATTTTCATCAGTTCCAGTCAAGACATGATCAAATAACTCTTTTAAACTTGGATCGTTCTGCTGCTCATGCACATTCTGTGAAACTGTCAGAGGAAACTCTTTCAAAGATGGAATCTGCAAATCCAGTTGATCTTTCTGATCAGGAGGTATATCACTATCAACCTTGGCCATAGCACATGAGACCGCACAGGCAGACACTTCAAGTGGCGCGGTCATCGTGCACTGTTTCAAGTGGAAAATGTGTTGCAACAGGTAAAGGAGGAACAGCTACCTAAACTCTGCTACCAGCCAAAACATTACCCAGAATAAAGTGAACTCCATCAATGGGCAACGCTGGACGCACCCCAACTAAACTTCACCTCGAAAAAGCTCACAATCCAACATGAGTCTGTGCAAAGGAACAGGAAAGAGTGTGTAGACCCAGTCCATGGGTAAGAATGTAATCGCCCGTATCAGACTCTGATGAGAACGGCAGCACAGAGTTTACAATATACGAGTCATAAACTCCTGTGTCCTGCTGAATTTTAACTGGGACCTTATTTTTTTTTTTATCTATCAAGGACACAAAACCATTCCTAACAAAACAGACTATATGCATGCAAAAGAGCAGAAACACACGGATCAGTTTCAGGCTTCTTGCATTTCTCAAGCGTAACAGGTGCAGCGGATACAGCAGCTTTAGTGTATGACTTATATCCTTTATTTTTTGACTAATCCAGGACATTCTGCCTTCCAGTGACCCCTCTCATGACATTAATTGCACAATCAGTTTTATCAAACTTATGTCGGTTTTCGGGATCAAACTTAAATAAACCAACTTTGCTCGTTTGCTCATGATCATCTAAAGACAATGAAGCAGAACTCCTCTCACTGCCACCAGCCGTTACGTTGCGCTCACGGAAATTACGTTTATGACGTAATGTAAATTCATCCGCTGATGCGGCAGCATTGGCAACATCTGTCTTTTTTTCTCAGTAATAAATGTTGAGATTTGAACAGGGAGCATGTTAAACTACTCCAAAATTATCAGCTAACAGCATCAAATGTGGAAATTTCAAGTGTGCTCATCCAATGATTCATTCATTCATTCAAGTTTATTTGATCAAGGACAGCACAATAAACAATGTTACATGTTAAAAACGAAGCAACCG
>JARVGQ010000759.1:28842646-28857081 GCA_031762355.1 Hypsolebias martinsi | reverse complement strand
TCGACTTACATCAAATTCGAGTTAAGAACGGTTTGTAGGTACGGAACCCGTTCGTAAGTTGAGGACTACCTGTATATGAAAACATCTATTGTTAGGCACAATTCTGCAAATAAAATAAGTTTTCAAAGTATTCCTTTAAATTTGCCTGGAACTGAGTCCACCTGTGGCAAAATAAAAAAAAAGATCAGTCGTGGTAAAAATAAAAAAAAATTCAGGAGCCCAAATTTCTTTTTTTTTTTTTTTTTTTTTTTGTAAGTCACAAAAAGTAACCTTGAGGGTAAAACTCCAAACACCGTATCTGTTGAAAGCCACGCACTGCTCATTATCTGGCTAATACACTCCCTAGAGTGGAGCTTGAAGGCAACAAGCTCAGTGTTGTGTGAATTCTTCTCATCCGCAAAGACATAACTGAGGGGAGGATAAACGCAGCACCAAATTGCAAGGGAATTAAGACGGAGGCGACGTTTCACCTTTCAATACCACAGTAATGTCATGAATGCTGAGAAGAAAAGTATCTGAGTGTCAAAGAATCATTCAGTCCAAGCCCAAATATGAGCATTATAAATCAACTTCAGAACCATAAAACTCACCTTTACCCCCGTAGATGAACTGTGCTTTGTTTTCCTTCTGGTGACCTCACAAAGCTGTTTGTATTTATTAGAAATGTTTATGCTTATGGATGCACACACAAGTTTGAATTCCACTCTCATCTTGAGCTATGGTTGTTAATACTTTGCCAATTAATCATCTGCATGGGAAAAAAACATGGTTTGCCCAAGGAAAGTAAGGTAGAAGAAACATTTTTTTTGATGCTCTGAAATGATTAAATATGTACTTGTGAAAAATGCAAAACCTGCTGAATTAAAAAAAAAAAAACATGAAAAGTAAATAATCCAATTTTAGCTTTAGAGAAAATGTGCTTACAAAGGTAAAACATAAAACAAAATTACTTATCAGATTTAAATTGTATAAATATGCACCCAAAAGTTTATTTTATTTTATTTTTTACAATGAGTAAGATGCACACATTTTCAGTTTACACTGTATGTGTGCTGCTTATGCATATGGCTCTTTGTTTTCAAACTTATGAGGTATTTATCAAAAAAGAATAGAAACTTTCATTGCTTCTCCTGGACTGGTTTAATGATATGAATAGATTTGCAACCAGTAAAATGCACTGTTGGTATTTTGGTGCAAAGATTCCTGTGGTGTTATTAGTTTATAAAATAAATTAATTGCAAAACCTAAATAAATAAATACTAAAAACACTATTATAAACTCCCATCGTGGAAATGTTTTCCCAAGCTACTTGCACACAAAAAAAGAGGCTAAAAATGCATTTTTACTACAAAAGAAGAAAGAAAAATAGTTGAAAACACCCAAAAAGGAAGCTCGACTGTGGGGCTTTTCATAAAAGGCATAAAGTGAGGTGAAAAAAAAATGGATTTTGCATAATATAATTCAATTTAACATAGTGTTTTTTTTTTTCTCTCTACAGAAACCTGTCAAAGAACCCTCTCAGCACCTTGTCATGGCAGCTCTTCCAGCACCTCCAACTCTCCGAGCTGTAAGTCTCATCTCATCTGTCTTACTGGCTTTGTTTGTGTTTTATTACAACACTTCATCATGGCTCCCAGTGCACCACCAGCCTCAATACAAATTGTCTTCACTGCATGCCATTATAATTCCTGCCTTTGTTGTATAAAACCTCCAATTTGTTGGTGCACACATGAAGGACTGAACCTATAGGCTGTGAGGTGGCACCGTGATCTTTGAAGACATTGGTGGGTCTAATAAATGCGCTCAAAAAGAGAATATTATGTAATAGATGAGAAGGAGGAAGGAGCCTGACCCCATTTTCTTGTTTGTTATGAATATTTTAGGGATCATTGTGTTTATAAAATGAGTTTGCTCTGGCATCCCTGGGAGGGGGAGTGCGTTACAGTGTTGACCTGCTTGAAATTTACACATCATTATGCCTGTCAGTACTGTCCATCATCTGAACCTTTGTGCTCTGAAAAGTAGCACTGCTCACACGGGCCTTGTGGCACATAAAACCAAGGTATTGGGATGTGAGTCAAGACTATTTCAAGCAGACCTCCTTATTGTGCTATTTTCAGAGGTAGAAAGAGGGCAGGTCCTTGGAGAGCGCGACAATGCTAATCTCAAATCGCCACAAGCAGCAGAACTGATGAGGAGTCCAGTTCACATGCATGTGACTGGTGTGCATTTTCTCATCGTTTAGCCTATTAGTCCTCTCATCCCCACTAATGATAAAGAACTGTTGTTCATTCTGCGTATGAAGCAACACAACAGACCCCACACAAGAGCTACACAAGTGTTGCCTCACTGTGGGCTGTCAACAGAGGCAGATGGGCCTCTAAATCCCTCACTGTGCCTGTTAGTGGGCTGTAAATGTTATTCTTCACTGGAAAACAAAAGTTCTGTACTTTGGTTGTCTTATCAGCTGTCCAGCTCTGCCTCAACTTGAGCTTCTATAATAAATATTTTCAATAATTTATTCTAAAGCCCGCCAAACTTACACTCAAAGCCTGTAAACATAATAAAATAAACACTAGCCTGTATGGGTTTGGGGTTTTTGAATTCATATTTTTCTTCTTAGTAACATTCAAAGCTATCTTTATGAAGTAGATTGTATAAATACTTGATTTATACAAAATAAAGTAAACTAAAATACTAAGTTACCCTTTGTCTGATTGTAAATACACTCACAAACAAAAACTTCTGAAGTTTTACAAAAGCATGTCATAAAGAAGAACGTTAGCAAGTTGAAGTCAAAGCAATGTAGTAAAACTTTGAATGTATTACTTTATTCTTGACACTGAAATAGCAAAGTTAACTTTACCACAACTTCAGCTATTGTAATGAAAATTACATTCATAATCCGCTCTACTGCAGCACCCTAAATAGTGTGAGTTTAATGTAGCAATGTGGTGCTGATGTTGGAGATGGTCAAGACCAATATATGGTTTAGTAGGTTTATATACACTAGTGAGGACTTCAAGGAGATTAAATAGGTTTTCAGCACATTTTATTGATCTGCATTAATTTGCAAATACTGTTATTTATGGATTTTTTGTTGTTGTTGATTTTTGTTTAAAAAAATAATTTTTAAAGTATCAAAAATATATAATTCTATCAAGATCAAAGCATAGCATGTGTGCAAATTGCTGACAATAAATGAAAAGTTCCATAAAAACAAAATAGAGAGACCCGCACCAGGACACAAACCAACAATAGTCTACTTTAAGCTGTTAAAATTTTAATTCACACTTCTGTCTATCCATTCTCTTCTCTTTTTCATTCATCTTCTTCTTACCTGCTACTTCCTTTCTGGGTCACGGTAAAGTTGTATTCTGGCCTAAAACATCTGACCTGACCCAACCCCTAAAACGTGTTTCAAAGAAAGGAAGATATAAGAGTTCATGTTTATTAGTTACCAAATGGATATTAACATAAAAAATGAATAGCCTGAAAAAAAAAATCAACTCTAAAGATAGGCTATTATACAGAGGAACACAAATATTTTAGAGCAAAATTATTTAGAAAAATAGAACGTCTATTTTACTTGAACACGCTGCTCGCTTCGGCTTTTGTAGCTTCAGGTGCTGCAAAAACCGCAGATGAGAGCAGGGTGCAGAGCGGGATACATGCAGCCAGTGATCTGGTTGTCCATCTTTATTTTTATTTTTTAATTAAATTATATTCATTTTACATAAAAAAAAAACATAAGAAACATAAAAAATGCACATATTACCGGTAAATGAAAATAAAACATAAAATGAAAGGTGGCAGAAAGAAGAAGAAATCTTATTTTGTCTGTCCCTTTTTTCAAAAACAAAACAATTCAAACAATCAATTAAAATAATAACCTTATATGAGTAACAAGCACAAAAAAAGTAACTTTTCATAATCTACAAATATCTAGAACATTAAACACTTAACTGAAAGTTTTAGCATTTTGTTAACAATTTAGTTTTGATCTTTTTTTTAAACTTAAGCACTGAATTTACATTTTTAACATAATTTCCCAAACCGTTCCACAATTCAGCTCCCAGTATTGAAATACACCGTCCCTTTAAACTAGTTTTGTACCGTGGTTTTGCAAAAATTTCAGTTCCCTTAAGACTGTAACAGCTTTCTCTCTTAACAAAATGCATTTGAACATTTGAAGGTAGTGAACTGTGTTATTATGAGCTCTATACATAACTAACAAAATATTATAGTCCACCAAATCATAAAACTTCAGTAATTTGAGTTTGTTAAATAATATATTTGATGGATGACAGTAAGGCTTTATGTAATAATTCTCACAGCTCTTTTCTGTAAAATAAACAGAATTTGTATTAGTTTTGCACACTTTTCCCCAAACTTCAAGACAATAAATTAAACGTGGAACAAAGATAGTATTATACAGCAAATATAGAGCCATCTGAAGCTTAACGCAACTTTTTTTTTTTTTTTTTTTAACCTCTTTCAACGGGCCAGTCGGACGTGAGTGTGCCCCTGACCTGACACATATCAGCAGGTTGGCTGTGCTGGCTTTGTAAAGTTCTCCCATTTTAAGCTTTAGTTTAATACTTTCCAGCTCCATTATGCCACTTGTTGTGGGACAATTGTAAATCCTCAGCTGTGTGATAAGAGCAAAGGGCGGGTGGGGCCACAAGCACAATTAAAACTGCATCGAAAGCCTGACACAGCCCACCCATCAAGCACGTCATTTTGGCCTGAATTTCAGGTCAGGCACGGGCTTGGGCCAAAAATCACAGCTCTAGGTCACGGGGGTTACTGGTGTCCATATCCAGCAATCACTGCAAGAGGCAGGGGACACCCTGGACAGGCCTCCAGTCCATCACAGGGACACATAAAGACAAATAAGACAAACAACAGTTCACGCTCTCACTCACACCTAGAGACAATTTAGAGTTACCAATGAGCCTAACATGCATGTTTTTGGTCTGTGGGAGGAAACCGGAGTACCCAGAGGAAAAAAAAAAGGAAGTGAACATAAGGCAAACATAAAAACTCCATCCAGAATGGTTACATGCCAGGTTTGGATTAGTTCACATGTACAGTATGTGAGGAAAAGCAAACAAGATGTTAGGATTCGTATCATCTTTACCACACAGGAGTATATTTCAGCAGTTAACTGAGCTGAAAACTGTTTTCATTTTGTGCAACAAACTGGAGAAGCTCTGTAGCTCAGACTCTTCTGTAACCTCAAAAGTTTCCCGGGTTGGATTTCCTCCTCTGTGCAGTTCTGTTACTTTAAGTAACGTTCAGCCGAGCACAAATGGTGACTTTGTTGTCCTACATGAAAAGCAGGACCAGGGCGATGCCTGTGATTTCTTCTGAATCTTGATGAGGAGTAAGGATTTCTGTCTATTCCATTTGGTGTGTTTGCTCAAGAGGTGTCAGTCGAAGTGGCGTGGCGGCACAGACGTGCGTCCGGGCGTTATGCAGGAAGGAAACCATGTGGAATCAGGCCTCGCTAATGGGAAATGAGTCTCTCTATCATGGCTCTGACACCATTACTCTGCTCGCCGTGCCTTCGCGCTCAACCACCACCGCATTATCTTGCAAAAGCCAATCACTCAATCAGGCCAGATAAAGCAGGCTCAAGTGGCAGCTGTTGCCTTTATGTATTAGAAAAAGTCAAAGTACAGAATCAAGTGATGTTTCCATTTATAATGCTCAAACACAGAGACCTTCTGTAAATTGAGTGAGATCAAATAAGCTGAAATAATTTTCATATTATGTGACAAAAGGAGAGTTTGGCCCTTTGCCATGACGGTGACGCTAACACGTGCTATCTCAGTCACTCTAGGCAGCACTAATGTAATTGTATTTCTTTCCATTTCCTTCGTAAAGTAAAGGAACCCATTTCAAAGCTGTAATACCTGTGACGATTACTCGCTATGAATATGATTTTTTTTTTTTATCAAGAGTCGCACACTGTGTTCGTTTCGCACTTTAAATAACCACATATTCACTGATTAATTCCTTGTGTTCCACTGATGTGAATTCAAGGTTCTTTCTAATTACTTTCACTATATTTTGAAAGAATAATGACCGGATAAAAAACAAGAGCAGAGAGTTGGGTGTATGCCGTGGCACACACCAATTATATTCTAAAAATGGCTAATTAATACAGATCAAACATGCCAACCAAAAAGGTAATAGAAAAAATAGGAGGTGTCGGCGCTCTGCTCATATCACCGTTAAACAACACGCAGTTTCATCAAAGCCGCACTGATTAGCCGGGTTTTGGAATTGAACAAAGTCAATTCTGCTTTTAAGTCCTGCTTTACAGCTAATTAACTGGCTGTAAAGCATGTTTGACTCAATCAGAACTGGTGTGTAGTGGTTAAAGAATGCCCTGTTCTTTTACTTTACCTCGAAATGGGGGCGCTCACTGATGGAGCTTGTGGTTAGGATGACTCCAGTCCTGCATGTTACCCACAAGAAACAACACGCGTGTAGGATGAGGAAATGTATACAAATCAAGAGGAAAAGATTCAGATCATATCTTGTATTTCGCATCAGTCATGTGTACTTGAGGTTCACCGTCATTTGCGAAGTGCATCCACACAACAGTAGCTTTGTTTTGCAGGTTGGCTGCACAGATATTTCACACTTGCTGCGATCTCTTCATATCACTAACAATGGCACTACTATCAGGGGAATCTCAATAATCTCAAGGCTTTTGTGGCTCCTGTGAAAAGCTTCAACATCACATTGAGGCTTTATAATAGATGTCTGCTGTGTGCTGCCTCTGGATGAGACGCAGATAATCGGCTCTGCCTCTTTGTCTGCGTGCCCTTTAGCCGAAGAGCTGCAGCTACTGCGGTGCGGTGCACGGCTCGGCCAAGCCAAATCCAGACAACAGCAGCGGGGAGGGAGGGAAGGGGCCAGCTAAGTGCTAAATTTGCTGCTGCAGCTTCCAGGATGATATTATTGGACATCATTTGAAGCAGAGTTAGCAGCAATCAGCCGGTCTTCAAGGAATTTTATTCCTTCAGCTCTAAAAAGAGGCAAATGTTCAGCTTCTTCAGCGAGTGACACAACCTGACTGAGGGAATGTGCATCTCCAATCCCTTTATTCTCTTGGTTGCCCTTTTTTTTTTAATCCCCAATGCAGGGGCCAATGCAAAGTCAAGCATTCATGTATCACACTGCAAAGCAGTTTTCCCAAATGTTTTATGCCAGCATTCAAACCAATAGTCTGTACATTGTACATGAAATAAACAATAAATTGGAGTTATCCATGGAAAGTAAATAACAATTTCGCCAAAGAAATGATCCAAAGCAGCCCCCAAGCTGGGGAAAAAAAAACCTGCAGTCAAAGCAAGTCATGGCCACACAGTAGAAAATATGTAGAATTTGTTATTGGGTGTTTTGGGAATATCAACCTTAGACGACATTTCTGAAAAGCAAACGTATATAACAGCTCCAAATACATTTTTTTCGTTGAATAATTTTAGTTGGCAAATTCTAAATACTGTATTTTTCATACATAAGGAGCATCGGATTATAAGGCACATTAAGTGAAACAAAATGGTCAGATAAGTCAAACTTTTTTTCATCTCATTCACAATAACCACACAACATTGGTTTGAGGTCACTAAGCACAACCAGAGTTAATATCTGATAATAAAGCTCACTGTCAATTTTTGAGAAAATTAAAGGATTTTAAGTGTGCCTTATAGTTTAAAAAATACAGTAGTTAAAATGACACTTATGGCTGTTCTCTAATAGAAAAATAAACAATGTACCACATTAGCAACCTTTTTCTATTTTAAAAAAAGTTTCATTACTGCAGATGCAAATCATGGATCTACATCTAATCATCATACTTTGTATATGATTCTCTTTGCATTGGCAGGAAGCACATAAAGAAAAAAGGATAACATTATAAATGTGCATTATTGTGCAAAAGTCTTGAGTCATGCCTTGTTTTTCTTCAAAACAGCCAGATTTTGTTGCAGTTTTGTTTTTTTAAATGTTTTGATCAATAGTTTTCAGGACTTCTGAAGGTCTTAAAAAGTTTTTCTTTGGACTTTGCCTGCTTAAAAAAAAAAAAAAAAACTTTATCTATCCAGCAACCAGTCATTTTCAGCAGAATGCTTTTGTTTGTTTGTTTTGCCACCTCTTCTGGATTTATGAATAATTCAGATGTTAAAGGGCTCCTAAACTTCAAAGAGGAACTAGTGTATCAACACATATCAGACAACTGAGCAAATAATTAATTATAAAATTGTTTTTTAGACACCTTGTTGCCATCAGTTTGTCAAAAAACATTCAATTTGTTTTAATTTATTTGGATAAATCTACAAAAAATACTAAAGTCAATGCAGTCTATTAAAACATAGTTTGATAAGAAATAGTATATCAGCACCAAAATGGTGATTTCCTAAGTATTGAGCTGAAAACTAGACATAGATAACCAGCTGAAGGATGACTCATCTCTCAGGAAAGCATCAAGACGTACCTGGATTTGTTTTTCCTTTTTCTTACAAACATGAATTTAAGATACTGTTACTCTGCAGTAGACAGTTTGTTAAGGTTTGACGCTTATTTTTGCTCATGTGTTCAGCTTTTCAACATTTAAAGACACTTTATAATCTGCTATCGAGGTCAGGTACAGGGAATGGAAGAAAATTAAATGGAAAAAACAACTTAAGTCCAAAGAAAAGATTAAAAGGACTACTGGATGCATTGCTCTGTATAGTAAGGTTTATGTTTCTTCATCCTAATG
The DNA here is from genome assembly GCA_031762355.1 of Hypsolebias martinsi. Classification (NCBI taxonomy): domain Eukaryota; kingdom Metazoa; phylum Chordata; class Actinopteri; order Cyprinodontiformes; family Rivulidae; genus Hypsolebias; species Hypsolebias martinsi. The sequence continues at coordinate 28,848,302 of JARVGQ010000759.1, read as the reverse complement.
TGTTAGATTTAATCGTTCCATACGCAAAACCAAGATTAGCTTTGTAATATGGAGTTGACCTAATCAGGTTATCAAATTAAAGGCCTGAACTTGGATCTTAGTAAGATTTCCCTCACATTAAAACCTCAAAATAATAACAAATGTTGCAGGTTTAATCCTGCACCTCTAGTCCAGGACACTCTTTTGAAATTTCAAAAGACTAATATCCAGTTTATGTTAGTGTTGAAATTAAAATACGACTTTAGTTTTTTTTTTTTGGATGCCTCAAATCTTGCCCTGTCTAGGACAAGGTGTGAGAGATCTTTGTTTTCATACCGTCTCTCCTCGTGTTTTCTTACCTTTTTCTCATCCAATCAAAAATATTATTCTGAAGAACAATAAGAGAGCCGCGCTAATTAGCAGCAGCTTTGTGCACTACTGCTACTATTCAGTTTGGAAGAACTATCGGACCACATCATGTGGCAGCACAAAGCCTCACATCTGACTGAACCCACAGCACAAGCACCGTCAACACATCTACAGTAGAGGTGCACATGTGTTTGTGGGGTGGCTCGGCGGACCAGTTGGTAAAGCTGTTGCCTCTCAGCAAAAAGATCACCAGCTCAAATCCCAGCCCGGGTTGAGCTTGCCGATTCTCTCTGTGCATTTGTGGGCTCTCTCCAGGTACTCAGGTTTACTCCCACAGACCAAAAACATGCATGTTAGGCTGTATTTGTTAAATCACCGGGCTGTACACCTGCACATCACACACACAAGTTGTTTGAAGGCATTTTTCATTCATTCATTCAACCTTTATTTATACAGGCTAGCCTCGTTGAGCCATGGGGACTCGTTTACAAGAGGGACCTGTCTCAATCACACCTAGGGTCAATTTAGAGTTACCAATCAGCCTAACATGCATGTTTTTGGACTTACTTGTTTAATGTTTCAAAAGAATGTTGAATATCCATCCATCCATTATCTTTACCCGCTTCTTGCATTTTGGGTCACAGGGGTCGCCGGTGCCCATGTCCAGCAATCACTGTGCGAGGGGCACACACTTAGGGACAATTTAGAGTTACCAGTTAATCTAACATGCATGTTTTTGGACTGTGACAGGAAACCCGAGTACCCAGAGAAAACCCACGCATGCACGACGAGAACATGCAAACTCCACCGAGAAAGGCCCCTGGACCGGGATTTGAACCAGGGATCTGCTCGCTGAGAGGCAGCAGCTCTATCAGTTGTGCCACCGTGCTGCCCATGTTGAATATAACAATAGTAAAATATTTCAGTTCATCCGATTTACTGCCAATAACTTATCAAGTTCAGAGGGGGCTGAGATGGGGTAGAGTCAGGGCAGCTGATCCAGGACCCAAAAGCTCCAGGTTCAGTCCTCAGCCATTCCCACATGTCATGGTGTACCTGAGAAAGACACCCAATGCCACCCAATGCTTAACTACTCCCTGGGCACCTACATAACTGCCCACCACCCTACCTGGGTGCATCCCGGGTGCAATGGCCAAATGCAGAGAACTATAATTTGGCCATTGTATGGGAACGTACAATGATGACAACACATTGCACTCTACTTTTACTTTTTAAGTTCAAACATGGTGAATCAATTGTCCTAAATGCTGCCTATTTATCCTTGTAAACAGTAAATCATTTATTTTCTGTTCTCTTGGGCTCAGCTGAACAGATTTCCTGTCAAACAGACTTCTAAAGGTACTAAAATCAATTAAAATAAATTTGAGTCCCTTCTGAATTTCGGTAAAATAAGTAACAATAAAATTAAATTAAATAAAACATTCACACCCTTGTCCCCCCCCCCCCCCCACTCCCCCTGTCATTTTTTCCTCTTATATTGTATACCTGCAGCCTTTCCTGACCTGACTCGAGTGCCCCCTCTTTCCTCGATGACTGCAGTGCAGGTGGTGTTGTCGATAAGCCAAAATCAAGTCTGGCTCTTCAGACAAATTATTCTTTAGTGGCTTGAAAGAGAGAGAGAGGGATCGGGAGGTGCAAGAGCCTTCAGGGACATTGACTGAGCAAACTACTGTGACTTTTCACAGAAGCAAAGATGGGACCAAACAGTGATTTATTTATTTTTTTCACAGCGTGAAAATGATGGAGCCTAGCAACAACTCACTGTGTGCTGAGGCAATGATACAATGTTAGAAAGGTGTGGGAACAGCAACCTTTGCTACATTTAGCCGGATCAGTGAAACTTGCTCATGTGCCTCAGACATAAATGGATTTAAGCTTTATTTTTAAGAATAATTCTTCCTTGTTGATTAGAGCAGTTGTTTGTCAGACTGAACGTTAAACCTCCTGCTGGACAATAAAACTGAAACAAGTTTGATGTTCCTGCAGATGGTCAAACAGTGCACATACTGCAAGCCAGTTCACAGCCCGATCTAGTTATTAAACTGATTTCTTTTGAACAAATGTCTATCTGTCTCTCAGCTGCTTTTACCAGATCCAACTGGATACTGTGACATTTCAGTTGTATCTTTTCTAAGCTATAACAATTCCAACAAATTGAATCGAGATAGTAGATTAACAGTATGGCTGATGTTAAAAAAATGAAAGTGCTAGAAAAAATACAGGTTGGTGTGAACTTAAAAAAATAAAGTCTCTTCTTCTTTCGGCTGCTCCCTTCTTCAAGGGTTGTCACACGAAGACTTGGCAATTGTGTTTATGCCTGATGCCCTTCCTGACACAAAAACGCAGACCACTGAGCTACCACAGCTCTGTGTGGAGCAGAGAGCTGCTATCTAGGGCACCCAGTGGAGCAGATGGTGGAGGTTAAGGGCCTTGCTCAAGGGCCCAGAGTGGGTCAAGTGAGGGAGGAGGCAGATGTGGGTGCCTCATTTTTCCCACCCATATTTTGATGCTGTCGGTGTGGCGGAGGGGGGATTTAACCAGTGACCTTCCGATCACAGGCTCTCCTTCTCTAACCTCTGTACCGATATGCCACAGACTGATATGAACAAAGAACAAAAAACAAAAATCTTACTGATCAGGACATTTGTTCGACCTAATGCATAATCATTATAAAATGTAATAAGTTTGAGTATAACATAGTGAAAACAACATAATTTACATAACAAAATTGACATAACTTATAGGGTTCTCTGTTGTGACTAGGAGTTGGCTTTCGCTCACACAAACGTTTGGGTTTAATTATTGTAGAGAACGGTTTAAACTTAAACTGAAATTGATTCCAAAAAAGTAAAGATTTCAAGCTCAGATTTATGTAAAAACTTTTTTAAAGGACTTTACAGCACAATGAGACTCACATTGTTTGTTCTGTTCTTTTAAAGGGGGGTTCAGTGGAAAGGATTTGAGTGATTAATATCTTACCTACTGCAGATAGATTTTTGAGTTTCACATTACAAATTTATTTACCGATACATGGAATTTCTTTCACTGCAAACAGCTGCAGCAGCTATCTACAGCCCTGGTGTGGGCATTTCCTTCAGGAGCATCATAATGTGTCTGATAGAATAACAGTATACTGGTGTAAAACGTTATGAAACAGTAGTCACTGGAACTGTGTGAAACGTTTGAAAGTGGAGTTGTTTAAAAGTGGCAGAAAAACTCTTTGGTGGTGGTCTTTCTCACACTACCTTTAGCTAATAAAGCCAGTCAGGGGTAAATTATTTCTCTCCAAACACTGCTCCAGCCAAGAGCTATTTACAACAAATATGAACAAGTTCTTCATAACTTTTCCATAGAACACCATTTAAAAATAATTGAACTTTAACTTCAATTGAGGCATTTTATAAGTAGGACAAGCCTGATGGTTAGTAAAATCTGTACCTTCACAATGAATTTTAACAACTTTTACAGGGATGAGATGAAAAGTAATGAAAACATTTGAACATTTTAAACTTTGATCTTTTGGTTGTGGGGTCACCACAGCTGACAAACTCACATTGAAGGATTTGACTATTTCTTTTACACTAGATGCCCTTCCTGACACAACCTGGGCTCAAATCTTTATCCTCGCGATAACCAGACATTGGCATTGACCACCGAGCTACCGCATCTCTGTTTGAACGTTTTAAAGTGATGCAGACAGAATGTGGCGTTGCTATAGAAACAGTCTTATGTCTACCTTTGTACAGGCTGAGAAGCAGACATTGCCATAAAATGACTGACCTGATTCTTCTGAGCAACATTCATGGCTAATAGATGTGTGGATGTAACAGCCTGGTGGAGAAACTTTTTTTTTTTTTTTTTATCAGTTCTATGTTCTAGTTAGTTCTTGTTATATGGAGATAGAGTTACAGTGAGTGAAGTAAGAAACCATAAATATATCAACCATCTGCCCTAATTTCCTGAAATTTTAGATGTGGTGTCTCTTTTCTTTCTGAGTGCACAGTGCCAGTCTCATTTCATTTTGAATTAAAACACCCTCACATATAAATTTGGTTTTCCGCTGCACGAGAAACCTGTTCAGTGGTGTAAGAGTGTGAGGACAGAAAAAGTGTGAATTGTGTAAGTCTCACTCAGTGCGTGAGCTTTGGCAGCTCTGGTAGATGTCTCCAATTCAACATGACTAAAAAACAACACCCCCAAAAATGCATCCAGCTGTCTTATTTTGAAACGTTGAAAATTAAACGTGTGAACCCAAGTTTATATTTGCCTGAACCTTGAAAGACTTAAAGACTTTCAGAAATATCTGCAATTTAGTATTAACTACAGTAGCATGAAGATGCACTCCCCTAACTATGACTCTTGACTCTTGGATTGTCTTCCAGACTCACCATGAATTGTGTGTTTTAAAGTTACTTTTGACCCCGACACTATAGGTCGCATTGACCTCCCTGAAAAGGACCTAATGGTTGTCCAGACTGTCCATGTCGAAACAGAGAATTCTTCAACCAAAACATCAGCTCCTTGGAACCAGTCCCCACCTGACTTTCGTTCTACACTTTTGGAACAGATCGATCAGGTGGTGAAACAGGCTGACGTTCTCACAAATGACGTGGAATGTGAACATTTGCACAAGGTTCTCCTTAATTATAAAGTTATTTCAGTTGACTCTATATGGACTGTGGCCTGACCCCAATTCAGTCAGTGTGAGAAACACCAGATATTATTGAAGTCAAAAGTAACCTAAAACAACACAATTCATGGTAAGTCTGGAAGACAACCCAGGGGTCAGGGGTCATAGTAAAGGGAGCACCTCTTCCTGCTACACTACTCACCTCTATGCTCAGTTACAACAAACAGAAGCACCCAGTCCAGTTAGACCTGTAGTGAAATGATGTTAAGAAGAGTTGATAAACTTACATTATTTAAACTAGGGATGGGGCCGATCCGGTATCGGACTTTGATACCATCATAATTTATGTATCAAATTTTTCCGATCCATCATGCATGTCTGTGTCTACTGAAACTCCCCATGGGATTTGTTGCCAGCTGCTCTGCACGTTGGCTTCAAACTATGGAATGGATTTCCTCAATGGATGCATGTCTCATGAACCCAGAGTAATAAGACCTGCCTCACATTCAGGAAATCCATGTCATAGTTTGCAGCCAGCTACAAAATGCAGTAGCACTGTGGCTAATGGCTAACCAACTTTTCATCGTAACATGTCCGCTGTGTGGAAGTATTTTACACTAAACACCGCAAGACAGCAACGTGCAATGTCTGCAGAGC
>JARVGQ010000759.1:28832405-28842546 GCA_031762355.1 Hypsolebias martinsi | reverse complement strand
CTCTCTCTCTCTCCTAGCGACAATTTAGTTACCAATCAGTGTAACATGCATGCTTTTGGTCTGTGGGTGGAAACCGGAGTACCCGGATAAAACCCACGTATGCATGGAGAGAACATGAAAACTCCACCCAGAAAGGCCCCCAGATGGGATTTACTTGGGCAACCTTCTCGCTGAGAGGTGGCAGCTCTATTAACTGTGCCCCGTGCTGCCTGTAACTCCTACCCATGAATATGTAGCTCCAAAAACATTAAGGTTTTCTTAACACCCCCTATTTAAATCCCTCATCTCAAAATCTACAGACATTGTGCACATTGTATTGACCTTGTTTAATTTCTGTAGCACAATCCAAACCTCATCATTTCCTATACATGCCCATCTTATATACAGTATCTTACTATCTTGCATCTTTTACAGACTAGTTGGCAATTTAAAATAGTGACAAATTAGACATATTTTCAGTTGCAGTCTCACTAATGCCTAAGTGTTTCCAACAAGCAAGCAGTGCAGCTGGAAAATCATGATATATTTTTGTGTGCAAAGCTTGTAAAGCTGTATTGTCATATGTGTATATTATTTTATTGCCTACTTCAGTCTCTCATACTCACAGTAGCTGGGTTCCTTTAAAACCAAACGTTTAATCAAATATCTAACTTTTGCAATATCAGAAAGAGAGAAAGAGAGCGAGACAGTACTTATTTTCTCCCTTTTGGAGGGAAAATGAAAAAAATAATGAACACTTGGCTTTATTAAATACATTGCTTTATAATCACCTTAGCAACCACCTTCACATTTATGATTTAATCTGTATCAATTTTTAAAATAATAAGGATTTGTCACTGACATGGAGTGCTTTTGCTCGGTAGTCAGGGTCTGTATCTTGTATCCACGAGGCTGCAGGTTTGAACCCAGGTTGTGTCATGAAAGAAATCCTGCGTCATGCATTGCCAAATTTTTCATGTAAGTTTGCTCACTGTGGCGAATGTGGAAGAAGGGACCAGACGAAAAACCATTTGTCATTGACCTTTCTTTTAGACCTGGACTTTTGGGACTGTAGCTTTGGATACTTCCTGTTTGTGTGTCAAAATACAGCCCTAACTGTATTTTATATTTCTCTAGAATTATAAAATATAACGTATGAAAAACATAAACGCATTTTACATCTTAGCTCTTCACCTTAATTCCTAACCATAAAAAGAAATTCTATACCGTATTTTCTGCAGGAAAACTTGCACCGCCCTAAAAGTTGCATCAGTTCAAATATGTCTAATAAAGTGGAAAAATCCATAAATATGTTGCTTCATCGTATTAGTCGCATCTATTGTGTATCACTGTAGACAACTCAGAAATGTGGGCTGGTGTTGTGCCAAAAATCGATTGGCTGCCAAATGGCAGCCGCAGGAGCGTGCATAGGAGGACTTTAAAAATAATTTAACAAAGTTAACACAAAAACTTTATTTGTTTGCTCGAAATTATAGTAAAGGCGTGTCTCAGTCTAAATTTTGCTTAATAATGCACTTTGACGGTCAAATCAGCTGCATTTCAAAAGCCAATACACAGAAACATGAACGTGCAGAGGGACGAGTCGCTGTCCATTTCTTTGAAATTTAACAAGATAACCACCTAAAAACAATTATTTGTTTGCTCAACTTTATAATAAAGGTGTGCCTAAGTCTAACATTTGCTTAATAAAAGGACTTTAATGGTCAAATCAGCTGTATTTCAAAAGTATTCGCTGCCTCAGTGCTCCCGAGAGCACGCAGACAGGCAGGAAAAAAGGAAGGAGGAACATTGCGCGTTTCTTCAAATTTTAACAAGATAAGCACCTAAAACAATAATTTGTTTGCTCGACTTTATAGTAAAGATGTGTCTCAGTTGAATTTTTACTTAATAAATGCACTTGAATGGTCAAAATAGCTGCATTTCGCCGGGGAGGTGCAGCAAAATAAAACTAATTTGACGGTTCCTCCAGGCGAGCTGGATGACGGTGGAAGACTTTGGCAAGCCGATTGTGTCATTAATAGCCACTTTTACCTATTACTATGGATGGGGCCGATCTGATCCGGTTTTGGTGTCGGCCTCCGATATCAGCATAATTTACGTATCGGATTTTCGATCAAACCTGCCGAAATTTTCCGATCCATGATGCACGTTGGCTTCAAGCTATGGAATGGATTTCCTGAACGGAGGCGTGTCTCATGAACCTAGAGTAATAAGACCCGCCTCACATTCAGAAAGTCCAGTTCATAATTTGCAGCCAGCGACAACGTGAGGACTGAGTGAGTAGCATCTTAGCTAACAGCTAGCTAACTTTTCATCATAACATTTCTGCTATGTGGAAGTATTTTACACTAAACACCACAAGACAGCAACGTGCAATGTCTGCAGAGTCATAGCACCACATTAAATCGCGGTCAGGTTAGTTTTACGTTGGACAGTCGAGCTCCGGGGCTTCAGCGGGACGCCACTCTCGCTGAACCGAAACACATGCATCCCCACCCGGCCAGCTGCATCCCCGTCTCGGTGGAGAGACAGGCTGAGAGCGGCTGACTGAAATCAGAGCACCTGCCCCGGATTGAACAAGATAAACACACCGCTGAAGCCACGGAGCTCAAATGTTAAAGGGCGCTCTGATTTCGGTCAGCTGCTCTCTGCCTGCCTCTCCACCGAGACGGGGATGCGGCTGGCCGGGTCGGGATGCCTGTGTTTCGGTTCAGCGAGAGTGGCGTCCCGCTGAAGCCCCGGAGCTCAAATGTCTACCGAGAAGTTGCTAAACTTCATGGTAATTATAGAAAATGAAGGATTTCTTACAGTCCAAGTCATGTATATATTCATAGTCCAAGATATGGTTTACCCTCCAGGAGATATTTATCTGTACAACAGTAAACAATCATGAAAAAGCATATTAATTAAAAATTACAAGAAAACTATATAAAATAAAACTGAAACATAAACAGCTACATTATAAAGTGATGTAAAATACTAAAACCAGGAACATATCTGTGTTGGTTTATGCCATGAACTTAGCAGATGTATTCATTCATTTAAAAGAGACACAATAAAACAAATTCATCAAAAAGAAAACACTGAATGAAAAGAGTGCAGAAAGAAAAACTAACCCATTATTTAAAAGAATATATAAAATAACTTTAAACAAATATCCATTTTAAAGCTAGGAATTAAAAAACACGTTTTGTGTTAGCAGAATTTAATTGTAACTTTGAAACTTATCCAACATTAATTAAACTTACCTCAAGTTGCCTTTTTGGACTTACATGCATATATTTGTACACATTGTACATGAGAGGAGATTATTACAACCTCATATAAAATCAATGATAATGATATCGGAATGGGATCGGTATCGGCCAATATCCAGATTTAAGTATCAGGATCGGATCGGAAGTAAAAAAAAAAAAAAAAAGGTGGATTTGTGCATCCCTAATTGAAACTAATTCCTGATGATGGTGAAGGAAGGCTTAGCGGTGCATTTGAGCTGAGATCAAAGCCTGCGTTCAACATTGTGGAGTTACTTATTGTTTGTGATCTGCAACTCCAAAGCCACAGCACCTGTATGTACATTTCTCAGAACAACAGCCTCCAGTGGAGATCATCACGTCTCTTCTGGAGTAGCAGGGTGGATTGTTAACCATCTTCAAGGAAACACCATGCTGCTAGCTCTCTGTAGCCGATGTCACACTGCTGTTTGCTTTGGTTCCATTCTCTGTCTAATCTTCAAACATTCATCAACTTCCAGCTGTCAGCTAACGCTAAGCTTTTATTGTTTCTTTGCTTGCTTCAGTTTTATTGCTGTAACTTTCACAAGGGTTTGACTGGAGTTCACTGTCTGGATATTTAAAAATGCAGGATTGTCTCTTTTTTTACCATAAAAAATCTGGAGATGCCAATCAGCTCTACCCAGAGGCATAGTCGTTATTATGTGAACGATGTGGTTATTATTATTAATCACCATAATTACAGTGGAAGGGGGAAAACCTGAGCTGTGTCGCTCCAGTGACTTTCACTCCCTTGTGGTTTGCTTGCTCAGCAATCAATGAAAACCTTTCACCTTGAAATTCTCTCCTCTGCCGTCGCGCAGTGATCTACTCGTCTTTCCCAAATGTTTCCCAGAAATCGTTGGAGAGGTCGTTCACTGATTTAGCTGTATGTCTGGTTCAGTCTGAAGGGTTGTGCACAAGATTGGCACCAGTAAAATGTTTTTTCTGAGTTAAACTGTGGTACAATACCTCTATAAAAAAGCAAGAGTTTATAGTTTACATTTCTGTTTTTTTATATTTATCAGAATTTAACATTTCTTCCAAAATTGTATAATTAAACTGCAAATTTCAGTATTTTAAGACACACAGACACAATACATTTATCCTCTTTATTATATGTTATGTAATTAAATCCATTTAAGGCATGAGGCCATTAATATTTTCTAAAATACCAGGAGTTTTTCATCACATAGTGTGAGTGTGAGGACTTTATGACCAGTTTTCCTAACTTGTTTGAATTTTGGCCCATATAAGCAGATGTTTGCCATGTTTTATTTCTTTTTTGCTTATTTATTTTCAGAAGTATTAAAAGGGCTCTTGTTTTTCTTCTTTTTTGTTGTTATTGAAAATTTCCATTGTTTTTACCTGTCAACTGTAAACTTGTAGAACTTATTAAAATTATCCTAAATCAAATAAAAACATCAAACATGGAAATTTTGCATTGACAATGACTTTTATGTCTCTGGCCCTCTGCAAGCAAAATGGTGACTCCATTATGCTCTCCACAATCTGTGTGACGTGTTATGATTATGATGTGGCTGGATCACGGCAAATCTGAAAAAAACCTCCATTAGTGTGTAGACAGTCGCGACACTGCTGCACTCTGAGTTCTCAGTAAATTTCTTGTTGTTATTTCCTGAGTACCTGAGAGTTAACGTGATGAATTTATAATTTCTGGTTGTTTCAAGTACTAATGGATTGATTTTCAAGCTAATTATATGGACTGTATGATATGGTTCAATGATTCTGCATCATAAAAGCACAACTAAAAGCGGTTTAGAGCTCATTTAATAATAATAATAATAATAATAAAAAAAAACCTAAAATTGTTGCGCATATAAAAAGATAGTAAATAAATACCCACCTAGTAATGACCACCCTCATTAGTTTAAAGGCTAAGTTGTCATTTGATGATAATTTAGAAGAGCTGCTTTAACAACAAAATGAAGTTCACAAAGCAATAATCACAGAGATCCACCTGTTGGGCTTTCCTCACCAGACTGTATAAGCACATTGGTCTCTGTTCATACATTATTCATCACTTCTGCAATATCTTATTGACCTCTGTCAAGGATATTTGGACAGACATTTATCTAAACAAAATTGGCCAATCACTGCTTCCAAATAGAACATAGGCAAAATACAAAGGTGTCGCACAGAGCTGAAAAATGTGGCTCTTTGCTTCTCATTGCAGTGAGAATGAAATATATAGCGACGGAAACCTAATGATACTTGTCTGCTACTAATGCAGCCAGAGACTGATCGCCTGCTTCGTTCCTGTCTGATAACAAGAGCAGATCTCGCTGTTAGAAAACATTAGGAAACATAAATCTGTGGTGGCCTTTTTGAGGACTCACTGTGATTTAGATGACTGACCCTTTTTATATTTTCCTGTAAATTATGATGTTATAGATTTAGGCATTGTTAATGATGTAGTTAAGGATGTTGGCTTTGATGCTGGCTTGCTGTGTCCGCTCTCATTTCTCATGTAGAAACACTAAAGTGCTTTTTTCTACCAACGACTAAATTTGGAGGTCTTTCTGTAGCCTACTTGTGAACTAATTGATAACTGGGATATATTTAACCCTTTCCTTAAATATAATTTAACTACACAGTCACAACCAATTACAGTACACATAAAATGGTTGTAAAGGATTTTTTGTGTGTTTGTTCTACAGGCATATAGGTCTCCTTTAGGACTGTACTTTTTCTACCTAGAACATTTTTTAACTAGAACATGTCATAGCATGAAGAACAGCTTTCCCCATGAATTTGTATGTTTCGTATGTCAATTCTTTTGTCCATGTTCAAGTCAACAACATTCAGTTATGTTACAAAATGAAGGCAATAACAATACATATACAGGTAGTCCTCGGTTTACGACGCAGTTCCGTTCTCACGGCGGCGGCATAAACCAAATTTGTCGTAAGTTGGAACATACGTACAAACTGCACCATAAATACATGTACAGTACTGTATTACCAAGTATTTAGCCTATCCTAACACAGTACCCTACATAATGATCAAAAAACACATACATTTGGGAGCCATAATGAAGTGAAAAAAGAGTTAATTTCCTACTTGGATGCTGTTGAAGCAGTTTTCCTCCGTCCCTCCTCTGTATAGGCTCTGTGCATATGTGTCCTGATTAACTTCCGCTTTGACCGGAAGTCGGCATTCCAGTTTCCGGTCTAATTCCCGTTCTCAGTGAAAATGGCGTTTTCTAGATGTTTACAAGAGCTGCCCAAGATAAGTATCAGCGACGTTCATCGTATCGTTGATGCCTGGTCCCCTGCTCCGACCAGCAAACGTAACAAGGGATTTAAATTATATATCTCAAGTTACCTGCACAACTACGAGGGTAAGTAACGTTAGTTTGATCGTTGTGATGTTGCTACCTGTTAGCGGCTAACGTTAGACTATTAGTTAGCAACGCGATCATTTTTTTTGTATACTCACGTTATAGAAACAGGTTTTCCACACTTAAACAAACGCCTCATATTTTGTGATCATTCTACTAACATTCTGCTCTTCTCAGTTTCTGGCAAAAATCAGGACACAGGTGAAGTCGTTGTCAGGGCTCTGTGTCACAGGTCCATGAAGAAAGCTGAAAAACCTCACAGTTTAAGTGTAGGGTGAATCTAGGATTATTCAGATGACAGTTTTAAGATTGTTGGTTCAGTAACCCGACGTTCCTAATGTTAATGGGGATTAAGCTAAGGTGGTAATTAATTATTAAATAAAAATAGGATGGAATTGGCTACACTTGACAAATATTAACATATGAGTTTGGCCTTGCTTGTCCCCATTGGGTTATTTGCTGCATGCATTGTTCTTCTTTTATGGTTGTTATGTTACTTTTAACCCAGTGTTAATTTGGTAATTCATGCATATTAGTTTTACTTAAATCCAAAGAATACACTCACAGTCCCTGTAACATTATCCAGGTATTTTTACCTAGCTGGTCTCCTCTGGGTTAAAAGTGTTTCTAAATCAAGTTATCTTTATCCCAGCCATTCATTTAAGATGTAATCTTGTGATAATTGTATTAGACTACTCATGACCTTCATAGAACATACTCCAAAATAAATATAAAATCACATAACATGATACTATGGTTCTATGACATTAGTTATAAAAAATATTTGAGAAACAAGATTGCATCATGAAAGAATGGCTGATGAGTGACCAAGCTAAGATAATAAGTACTTACTATGACATTCTTATGCAGGTGGTCCTGAAAGATTCCTGTCCTGTGGAGCTGATTCACCACAGCTGTACGTGTGTTGCTGGTGCAGCATTATGCAATCACTGTGTGGCTTTGCTGTTCCAGTCAGCACATTATTCTGAGCTGAAACTGTCAGTGGTCCCCCCTGTACTAAGCTGTACAGAAGGAGAACAGCAGTGGCACAAGCCCAGAACTTTAGTAAGTATTCTCTTCAATAATACTCTTTTTATTAAATTTTCTTACCGTATAACTTGTAAATGTGTCATGCATAACTTAATAGGGTATTAAACCTGGACCTGTGGACAAGATGGCTGTGCTGTCTGCTAAACCGAAAAGTTTAGCAACAACAGAGGGTGTAAGGTAAAAAAAAAAAAAAAAATTCTGATGTGTTACTACCACAGTGTTTCTCAACCCTGATCCTAAAGGCACACTGCCCTGCACACTTTATAGATTTCCCTGCTTTAACACAGCTGACACAGTTGTTGATCAGTTAACAACTGAAATAAGTTGTGTTTAAGCAGGGACAAATCTCAAACATGCAGGAGAGTGTGCCTTGAGGACCAGGCTTGAAAAACACTTATTATTTTATGTTTCATATCTGAAAGAAATGCAGGTGGATATTCTATTTTTGACTCATGTTCTTTTTTAATTTATATACACAGGAGCACACTCTACAAAGGCCTTAGTGGGGATTTGCCTGACCTTTCTGTCCTTAGAGTAAGTAGTTATATTTAAATTACTGATGAATAAAAATAAAATTAACAGTAGGCTACAGTGTACTAACAAAGAGTTGTAGACTTACCGGTGTATTGAATAATTTTATTTACAAGTGCTGTCTCTTTGTAAAGTGTAGAATTTTTGAGGGCTTAAAATTAGTTGTTATATTTTACATTTTATTGAAATAAATGTTTTTACTTTCCCAGGTGTCCGAGGTGTATAAAGATTTTGCAGCAGCTGATGCACCAATGATCTGCAGCATGGGAGTCAGCCATGAATTTCCCCTTGTTGACTCTGCCCTTGGCAAAGTTCAGGCTGGAAGTCCTCTGTCCTACCAACAGCCAGCAACAGCAAAGAGAGACATGTCCTTCCATGCTGCACCACCCCGCCCATCTCTGCCTCTTAACAACTACCACTTACAGCCATCAAAAAGCATGTTTGTCTGTTCTGAACCACAACTGCTACAACTTAAAAGTATTGAGGTCACCTGGGACATGGTGAATAAATTTGAATGTGCTACCAGAGCACAGAGTACATGTCCTGAATGGCATCAGCTAAGGAGGCATAGGTTGACTGCCTCTCGCTTCAGGGAGATCTGCCACGTTAGAGAGAACTCTGAGGAAGATCTGGCTAATCGTCTGCTGCAAGGGACCCATCAGACTGCAGCTATGAAGAGAGGGCTTGAATTAGAGGCAGATGCTATCTGGGAATATTGCCAAATGAAAAGAGTAAACCACTATCCCTGTGGATTTGTGATTCACCCTGATGCTCCTTGGTTAGGGGCATCTCCAGACGGATTGATCTTTGACCCTTCTGAGCCATGTCAGTTTGGGCTGATTGAGATTAAGTGTCCAAATGTTAAAAGTTATGTTGACTGTCCATATCTCCAAATGAAGTCAGGCAAATTGGAACTAAAAAAAACTCATGCTTACTATTGGCAGGTTCAGGGGCAGATGCTAATAACTGGGATGAACTGGTGTGATTTTGTCGTCTCAGCTGAGGAAGATATTCTTATTCAAAGAATTTATACAGACAGTAATGTGATGGATTCAATCAGACAGAAAGTAGACAGATATTTTTTCTATGTTTACCTGCAGAAATGTCTAAATTAGGATTTTGATCAAATCAAATTTACAAATTTGTTCCTCCAGGATAAAAAATAGAAATAAAACAATTATATGGTCTACTAAAATCTTCAAAATCCAGGATGAACAATATTCATAAAAAATGTCAAATTATCATTAAAATAATTGCCTCTGAAATGTCTTTGTCTACTCTTTGAATATGAAAAACATTCTCTGAAAATCTTGGGGATTGTGGCTTTGCACTGTACACTTGAGTAATATCAAAACTTGATTTTCTTGTATTAATGCAAGTCATGTCAAATACCTTTTCAGTCAAAGCAATTACAAGATTTTATGTAAAAATTTCAGCCCTGATTAATCTGTTTCCCTAATTGGTAGCAGATTCCATAAATTCAAAGTTTTATTTTAAAGGTTTTTAGCATATGATTTCTTACCTGTAAAATCTTGACCTTCTATTTCAAAATAAGTGTTAAAATATTCAAATACAGAGGATATTGCCTTGTTGTTACTGTGGCTATAAAACAGACTAACGATGACAAAAAAAAAATCCAATTGAATGGATAATATTTCTGTAATTTTCATTTAAGGCATTTGATGGTTAATATGTTTGATTATTTAACTTTACCCTATTTTTGACACTGTTTCTATCAAATAAGGTTTTTCAAAATTGGAACTCAAAAAACATTTTTTATTTTACATAGATACAATTGGTTAACATTCTCACATTACAAAATTAATTTAAATGTAAGACAATGTCAATGTTAGTAAATGACAGCATTTTCTTTTTCTTCAAGACGGTGCCATTAGCTTTTCTGTCAAACTTCATATCTCCATTT
>JARVGQ010000759.1:28562338-28572718 GCA_031762355.1 Hypsolebias martinsi | reverse complement strand
CTCCCGACCTGTCAATCAATTCAGTAGGCGTGTCAGCAAATGACCAATCAGCGACCTCAATTTGTCCCATAGGTAAATGCTCCTTGTCTGTGGAGCTGTCTGAACCTGACAAAATTAAGGAAATTACGTGAAGAATTCAGCACGAAAACACGAGAATGTACGCGAGAATGTACGCTGAGCTGTGCGGGTGAACTGTTTGCGTACAGTGTGCGCGTACGGACACGCGTACGGCCGTACGCAGAGCTATGGGGAAGCCTTGAGAAACAGAGAGCTTGGCCTTACAGCTCAGCTCCTTCTTCACCACAACAGACTGGCACAGATTCCACAATACTGCAGATGCATCACCAATCTATCTGTTAGTCTCACACTCTATTTTTCCCTCACTCATGAACAAAACCCCAAAGATGCTTAAACTCCTCTACTTGATGTAGAACCTCACCCTCAACCTGAAGAGAGCCAGCCACCCTTTTCCGGATCGGGACCATGACCTCAGATTTGGAGGTGCTGATTCTCATCCCAGCCGCTTCATACTTGGCTGTGAACAGCTCCACTGAGAGCTGAAGATCATGATCCATACCATATCATTTCATTTATTTATTTATTTTTCATTTACCCTTTATTTATCCAGGTAGTCTCATTGAGACTCGAGAACTAATTTTCAAGAGAGATCTGTTAGGGAGCAGATGGTGGGAGTTAAGGGCCTTGCTCGGGGGCCCAGAGTGGGGTGAATGAGAGTGGAGGCAGGTGTGGGTGTTTCACTTTTGTTCCACCCACATTTTTTGATGTTGTCGGGGCTTGAACCGGCAATCTTCCGATCACAGGCCCCACCGTCTCTAACCACTGCGCCACCACTCCCCCAACTTTATAGAGCACTTAAAACAGCGACAAGGCCAACCAAAGTGCTGTACAAACAAACAACAGGCAACATACAAAATGAAGTAAAAAACAAAACATAGACATAGATATAGACAGCTGCCGCTGGTTTATCTAGTTAAATGTGCACAGCGACTCGTCCCGTGCACGTGCTTATTTCTGCTTATCTGCTGTTGAAATACAGCTGATTTGACCCTCACTGTGCATTTATTAAGCAAAAGTTAGACTGAGACAAACATTTACTATAATTTCGAGCAAACAAATAATTGTTTTAAAATTAATCTTGTTAAATTCTTGTTAAAGTCCACTCATGCATGCCATTTGGCAGCCAATCGATTTTTGGCACAACACCGGCCCACATTTCCAGGTTGTCAGTGGTGACGCATAACAAATGTGACGCATCAGCGGTGATGCATAATAGATGTGACTTATGTGGCGAAGTGACGCATTTATGGATTTTTCCACTTTATTAGACATATTTGGACTGATGCGACTTACAGGGCGGAGCAACATTTATGGCAGAAAATACAGTAAATAAAGGTTGAATGAAAAACAAAGTTTTCAGATGGGTTTTAAAAATGGACAGTGAAGGGGCCTGTGGAATGTGCAAAGGCATAGCTTTCTATACCTTAGGGCACTACCTCAGGAGCACTAACAGAGAAGGTCCTGTCTCCTCTAAGCTTCCACTTACACTTGGGAATGACCAGAAGCAGCTGGTCAGCGGACCTGAATGATTGAGTGGGAGTGTAGCGGTGGAGAAGCTCTGTTAAATAAGGCAGGGCAAGGCTGTTTAAAACCTTAAAAACAAACAAAGTAATTTTAAAATGAGGTCTAAAATACACGGGCAGCCAGTGGAGAGAAGTTAGGACATGAACGTACTGAAATGTAATTACAGACAGTCAAAACTATACGTACTGCAATTCAATGAAAGTACTGTATCACATAAAGCAGAGCTGAATATTAAAAATAGGTTCAAAGAACAAAATACTTCTCTATAAAAATGATCAAGCAGCATTTCCAAACCACAATTCTTTAACTTGAAAGATTCTTTGTGAAGATGTGATTCCTTATATTAGTTAAAATTATGACATGAGCATTGCTGTTCATCATTGATCTGGATCACCCTGTGACGTCCCACAGCAACATATACAGGAGTTACCAACTACTTTCTGAGCTGCATGTAGCTGAGTCTCTCTGTATTCTGTAAAACTGTAAATGATGAAGTTGGCCAGAGCTGCATATCACCCTTCACTTGTTATACTAAAGTTTTAAAAGTTTTTTTTTTGTTCTGCTATTTTCCTTTTAAGAGTTTTCAAGTCATCCTCCTCCATCTCACTTTTCTCTGTCCCCACTCGAACTACCTCCATGTCTTCTCTAACTACATCCATACATCTCCTCTTTATCTTTCCTTTTTCTCCAAACCAAACAACATTGATGATCTACCCATTCTTGTAAACCTTTCCATTGACATTTGCTGCCTCCCCTTTGTCACAAATCACCCCACACACAACTTTTCTCCACCCACTCCATCCTGATTGGGCTCTCTAATTTACCTCTTTACCACACTCCCCATTTAGTTGAACAGTTGAAGTCCTGCACCTTTGTGACCTCTGCTCCTTGTAGTGTCACTGTTCCAACGGCCTCCTTCTCATTCACAAACATGTACCATATTTTTGGCATATAAGTTTTTTTTTTTTTTTTGCATAATTGACATGCCCTATGACTTATAGGCTGAAGCAACATATTTATGGACCCCCCCCCCCCCCCCATATTTATAAACTAATTTTTGGCTGAGATATGACCGTTTTCATTTATTCTGACTGAAAAAAAAAATTGAACAGTATCATTTTCAGCCACTATATAGATGGTAGCAGAGTAGTAGTAGGAGGAAAGCATGCCATTGTATCATGTATGAGGTAAAAGTGGCTATGATGACAAATTCAGAAAAGTTCAAGCCAAAAACAACTGGACTTTATTTATTATACTTTATTTTATACTTTATTGTTTTTGTCTTGAACTTTTTTGAATTTACCATCTCCTGGATGACTGAGAACCTTCACCAGCTATTAATGACACAATTGGCTTGCCAGAGAGCCTCCACCTTCGTTCTGCTCAATGCTTGAAGCAAGTCAAACCAGCTGCACCGCCCCAGCAAAATGCAGCTAATTTGACCATCAAAGTGCATTTATTAAGTAAAAGTTCGAGCAAACAAATGATTGTTTTAGGTGCTTTTCTTGTTAAATTTCGAAGAAACGAGCAGCGTTCCTCCTTATTTTTGTTCCTCCCTCTGTGCGCTCCCAGAGCAGCAAGGCAGCAAATACAGCTGATTTGACCATTAAAGTCCTTTTATTAAGCAAACGTTAGACTGAGACACACATTTACTATAATTTCAAGCAAACAAAGATTTGTTTTTAGGCGTTTATCTAGTTAAATTTTGAAGAAATGCGGAGGCTCATCCCTCTGTGCGTGCCCGCCGGTTCCGCAAATCAGGTTTTAAAATACAGATGATTTGACCGTCCACATGCATTTATTAAGCAAAGAGTAGACTGAGACACACTTTTACTATAATTTCTAGCAAACAAATAATTGTTTTTAGGTGTTAATCTTGTTAAACTCTTGTTAAAGTCATCCTGTGCACGCTCCCGCGGCCGCCATTTGACAGCCCATCTATTTTTGGCACAACACCGGCCCACATTTCCAGGTTGTCAGCGGTGACGCGTAACAAATGCATTTTGCCAGCGGTGACGCATAATAGATGCGATGTATGTGGTAAGGCAACAATTTTATGGATTTTTCCACTTGTTTAGACATATTTGGACTGATGCGACTTATAGGATGGTGCGTCGGGTACGGTGGAAAATACTGCACTCTGTCTTATTGCAGCTGACTTTCATTCTTCTTTCAAGTGCATACCTCCACTTCTCCAAGCTCTCTTCCACCTGTTCCCTGTTCTCACCACAGATCACAATGTCATCTGCAAACATCATAGTCCTGCCTGACCTCATTCGTTTGTCTGTCCATCACCAGAGCAAACAAGAAGCCGATCCTTGATGCAAAGTTTTACAAAAATCCATCCAGTTGTTCATGGTATATTTGGTTAAAACAACAGACAAATGTACACACAGAGGCAAGAAAAACAATGTGTGTCTTTTGCCTTTTGGCGGCTGGCGACAGAGTGAATCAGCCGGGAAATTTGCAAGATGATCCAAATGTGTGTCAGACTTGAACATCAAAGTAAAGAATTAAGTCAAACAAGAACTATCAGGTGTCTTATTCCCATGGTATGAAGAGCTTAAGTACTGACAATTCCCCTTATTTTTAAATTGCGATGTGTATTTGAAGTTAGCTAACCATCGTCAAATTTATAGAAATAAATGACACGTTTATTTTCAGACTGCGTCAAACTGGATTGAGCCAGATCCGGGTTCTGTCATCCCCAGTATAATACCCTCGTCAGTATGTGAGAAAAACACAGTACCTTAATAAAACATGCTAAATTGTCCTGCTGGGTGGGGGGGTGGGGGGCATAATGACAAAAGCAGGTGATTGTTTCTTTTTTCCTTCATACAAACACCTTTCTTCCACTGCTTTGCAATCTTGAACTCAGAACTGTGGAAAGATTGTGTGACAGTACAGATAAAAGAACATTTATTGACACTTTCTTACAGGCTGCAAACTCGTTAGGTAACAAATTAACCTTTTAGGAGACTATTTGCTGCATTTGCATCATTTTTATGACATAAGCTGCAGCATGAAGGCATGTCAGAAATCGCAGCAAGTCATACTGTATGTACACCAGGCTGGTTGATGATATTCCTGGACAATTATTAGGCCAGTGATATAAAACTGCTGAGTTACATGGCAACAACGGTGAGTGTGCGGAGTTAAGTCAGAGGCAATAAACTAATTATAGGTCAGGGATTTTGAAACAATTGGCATTTCCTCACGTAAATGTTTTACCTTCCCCATGCCAGAAGAAACTCAATTTAAAATGTGCTCAGTTACAGTATTTAAATTACATCTCTAATGAGCAAACAGAACTCCAGCACAACAAACACTGCCATGTGGCATGCAGGCTTTAAAAGCCACATTTACCTAATTAATAATTTAGGAAACCATTCCGACCTAAACACAAGCACAGCATATTGAAATTGGAGTAACACTGTTTTTATTTTAGCCTCTTAAGGCCTTAAAGGGACATCACATGCCTGCTGTTACTAATGAAAGATTTAAGTGCCCTCGAATCTAACAGTAGTGACACATAATATCTGTTGAACATTCCTGTTTATCCTGTTTGAGTTATTGGAGAGACAGCCCACAGAACTGGACATTGGCTGGACGCTGAGAGGAAGCTCCAGGGGAATTCTTCCACAAGTGGACGCAACCAAGCATAACCACAAAACACGCTGAAGTGAAGAGACTTTCGTCCTTGAGCTGTTCTCTTGCTCACTGCCTCCACAGGTCAGAGTATGGGTCAGAGAACTGCACAAGGGAATGGCTCACAGAACAGAACTTACCTTGAAACAGGGAAAGAAGCTAAAACCTTCTTCTGAGAGACCCAGTGGAACCACACTGGGCCCATATAAAACTCTTGGAGGTCAAAGGTTCTGTTGTAGATCCAAGTCAAACTAAGAAAAGGTGTAAAAGGCAGATGGAAGACAATTTTAACTTCCATTTTCTTTCTTTTATGTCACTGTAGCCAGAAGGACAGATCAGTATCAAATGCAGAAGTTAGACAAAAGGAGGTAAAATGCTCCATCTGTGAACATGAGTAAAGCCTGGAGGCATCGTGAAGCCCAGCTACACCAGATCTTAGCGCTGCATGTGAGGGTGATTATTCAATCACTTGAGTTTTATTTAATTACCTCGAGGCTGCAAATGTGCTCATTCCAAACCAGGTGTGGGCTCAGTCTCAGGGACTCAAGAATGGGGACAGATCTTAGACCAACATGATTCACTGGAAGCTGTCCAGCATTTATTACTTCTGGACTGTTCAGATAGTTCCAAGTCTATTTGTAACTTTGGCAAATTACATTTTTGCAGCGTTAGTCTCTTAGGACTCATACTTTTTGGTACAAAGAGAAGGCATCTGCCACCTGTGTCCTCGTACTCATTTCCAGCCACATTGGACCCGCCTTGTCACTGATTCACATCCCTCAACTGTGATGATTTATTCTATTGGATAAAGCTTTATAATAAAGATTTGAAGATGTGGACCAGTTTGATTGTGTTGAAAATTGTTAATATTGTCAACTGGTTAGTCCTAAGCTTTCCAGCCGGTAGCCTGGATATTTTTTGAATAGCTCAGCTTTTCAAGACAGAAGAAATTGAAAAAAATAGTTTTATTAAACTCATGCATTCAACTCCCAAAATATTATGGCAATGTATGTTGTTGGCCTAAAAATGATGTAATCACCAGACATCTAAGGCATCAGAGACACATTGTTGTTCAATCAATCACTGATGAAATACCACTACACATTTTTTTCTCGCTTACAAATGGGGTGCGTCCCAACTAAGATCTCGGTTCTGGAATTAAGTGTCCGGTACATGTTGATCATAAATCTGCTCCAGGGACAGCGGTAGATGGGAGGTTTGGCTGGGGTCATACCCTGGCCAATCTGTAAGGGAGGTGTCACAAGACAGACTTAGGGAAGGCAGGCATTTGTTATCAGAGTGTAAGCTCTAACTGTATTTAACAATCATTTATCATAAATATCTGCCTCAGAAATAAGGACATTATGGTTATAATATATGACACTGACTGAAATAAAGCATAGCTTGGTCCAGTGCTGGGTTATGTGGTGTCATGCAAGGCTCATGGAAATACATGCTTATAAGTGAATGGGTGTTGCCAATCGTTTTGTACCCAATCAATACTAAATATTACCTGCTGAGAACAAAACAGTATTGACTGAGTAAAAAAAAAAGAACCACCACTGGGTACAAAGTTGGATACCATTTGTTTGAAGTACAATTTGACCAGCACCTGTTAGAGTAAGGTGCATTCATATTAGCTGAGGAAACTGTAGCACAATGGATGCTCAACCCAAGCTACACCCTGTCACAGAGATGTTTTTTTTAATAGAAAGCAAATGTTTGTAAATACAATGTAAAAATTTTAATTAGCATTGAGGTAACATTATCTGTAACCAAGGTAACCAGCTGCATGAATGGTAAGGGACCTAAAAGTTTTACATGGTCCTAAAACCAGTACTGTAATAGAACATGTCTGAAAATTGTCTAATAAAAACCCTCATGTTTTACTTTTATTTTAATAGATAACAAATTAACCTGCAATTAGACAATTGGTATAATCTCATAAAAACAGTATTTGGAATAAAATAAACACAGGTTCAACAACATATGTTAGTTTTGCAAATATTAAGTTTAGCACATTTCATGAGTTGCCTAAACAATTCTGGGTAACAAAAAAATACAAATAAATAAAAATGGAGGTCATCAGAAGTGGAGCATAAATTTGTCTGACCCTTGTGAATGTTTAAGGTTCTGCTGGGCTAAACTATTATATTTTTGTGACCTTTTGTTTTACTTACAAAAACACAACACTAGTCTGGGGTAAAGGATAGGAAACACTCAAAAAGAATCCCAAGATCTGCTGCAATAAATTTATGCTTCTGAACATCAAACGTAATTCACGTTTCTTCAAAATATATATTTTTTCATTGTTGATTTGAAAATGCAAGGAACATTTGAACAACATTTGTATGTATGCTCTCTAGCTATGTTTACACAGGGACAGCTGTGGCTGAGTGGTTAGAGCAGTCGTCTTCCAATACGAGAGTTGAGGGTTTGAATCTACCAGCAGTCACATGCTGAAGTGTCCATGGGAAAGACACTTAATCCCTTATAGCCTCTCGCGTGTGTCCCATCTGTGTAGGAATGTGATCTAAAGCACTGATTGGTCTCTCTCGAATGATTTATACAATTAGTTTTGTATAGATCTAGTAGAGTGCTGTGTGAATGGGTAAATAAGAGCACAGATTGTAGGGTAAAGCGCTTTGAGTATCTTGAAATAAGATAGAAAGGCGCTATATAAGAACAGTACAGTCCATTTACAGAAGTAATCGGATCCATCAGCCATTCGGAATAAAAATGAATCATGTAAAAGCCCCCAATCGGATTATTCTTTGTTGATTCAGCTCGATTCGAAAGAATTTGTAATCAGAATAGCTATGTTTACATACCTTCACTAGACTGAAATGTTTTCAAATTAAATAATTCAAATGTATTGTTTACATGGGCACAATGCGTTCATGATGAGCGTTTACATGCAGCGGGCTTTGTTCTGAACAGGAGTACTGACATGCGCCGAGTTGTAAACGCTCTTTACAACACCAAAGAAGAAGTTCTACTTCCGGTTTACTTCTAGGATGAACATAAACAAACGTGACCGCCCAAAATGGACCCGCGACAGGTTTTAATGACGGTGGAGATGTTATTGTACTCCCTGATTGAGCTACAGGTAATACATATCATTTTGAGCTCTTTCAAAGTTTCTATTAGAAATGTTGTGTCACTCACTGACCAGTTTTGTTCCCTCGACATGCTAATATTATTACCATTGACCGGTGGAAATGACATAGGTCGCACATGCGCAGTCAGGTCAGTTTTTCACGATCGGGAAAAAAAATGAACAGATTTAGCGTGTACATGCACACCGTTTGGGTTATGAATCTGTGTAAACCACCTGTTTTGTTCTGATCACAAATTCTTTTGGATTGCGCTGAATAAACAAAAAATAACCCGAACGGGGCGTTTACCTGATGCATTTTTTTTCTGAACAGCCGTTTAATCAGATTACGTATGTCCATGTAAACATAGCTAGTGGAAGGCTATCACTATACCAAATGGTATGTAATGTTCCGGCATCGGAAGGAACACTGACTCCTTATACAGCTCTGGAGCTCGTTAACAGGATTGGTCTCGGCTGCTGCTCATTGGTGCCGATCTGCCACAAGGAAGGAACTGTTAGGCAGTCCTGTGCTGAAACACTAAAGCCCACTTCACTGGAGGATGACCCCGCTATGACAAAATAAACAGAGCTGGAATATGGATGGTGTCTGCAGGGTCTTTTCTTCAGGTGTGTATTAATAATATTAGTAATAATAACTTTATGTTAAGGGAAATTTTTGACATCAGTGCTTCTGGACAACATATTCATATTTTTTTTAAATTTATTAACAAACAACAGATTAACCAAATGAAGCTCTTGTTCACCCATGTGTCCTTCAGTCTGTCTGCTGAAGTTGTGCTGGCATCAGCCATCTAATTGTCAGATTCCAAGTATAACCACAGATTTGAAACATAATTCAGCATAGCAAATCTGTGTTATCAAGTTAAAGCTTAAAAGTGACAAGTCAGTGTAAATAAATGATGCTGAAAAACATAACCTGCAGTCATTTTTTCACAGTCATGCTTAACTCCGTCTCGTGACCTCTTTCCCAAACTGTAGGTTTGCATTTCTGCAGCACCAAAATCATCTGCTCTGAGGCTCCAGAGAACCTGGTGATTTTACAACACAGAGTGAAATGATTGTTCCACAGAGCCAATTACTCTTGTACATGTTGATTAGTCTCCAGGAACAAGAATAACCCTAATGTCTGAAATTGGTCTGAGGAAGAGAAAATGGGGACCACAATGAAGCTGATTTTTTAAAATTATTCATTTAATTATTTATTTATTTTTTAAAGAGAGCTCTGTTGCCATGGGGGAAAAAAACATTTTGGGTTTCTTTAATACAAGAGTTAAAATGTGTTTAAAATTTTCATTTAGTAGAAAAAGATCAAGATTTGGGAAGAGCTGCTGGAATACCTCATCACTTCTTATACAAACTCCAACTTGTCAGTAGTTGATTCCTTATCATTTGTCACTTGGTTTCTACGAATGAACTTTAGAGTTGACATCTGTCAAAGAAAACCCCACTTTTGTCTCATAGAAAATAAATGTCAACAACATGAAAATAACTGGTGAGTTTAAACTTTTTAAAATAGAGTATATTGGTAGAAGAATGCTGGTGTTGGAGAACCACTCTCATGTCAGGTGACATTTTTAAACTGGCATTTAAAAGTACTTTCAAGGTCAGATTTACGGACAGGTATATACATAAACATATTTGCATATAAACATACATAAATGTATCATAATTGTATGTATGTGCATGAAAAGCAGTCACAGAAATGTGTCACAAGCTGTGTTATCTGCTCTGTTTCATCTTGGCTCAGCAGAGGTCAGCATAGTTCAGGTGGTGTCCTTGAAGCCAGCGGCAGTCTTCTTACAGACAGCACTCTTTGTTTGAACAAACATATGGTTCGTGTGCATCTGCAGGCGTCCGCTTCAAGTCTAATGGCTTCACATACTCGGGCGTACCTCAGTCTGTGGAAGTCCGTGCATACCAGATTAGACTCGATGCGGACACCTGCAGAGCATGTCCGTGTGAAGCTCAATTTTTACGACCATGTACGCATTCTCTGTGTCGCACAATAA
>JARVGQ010000759.1:28314235-28327002 GCA_031762355.1 Hypsolebias martinsi | reverse complement strand
TATTATTTTTTTCCACATAAACATATTAAATCTGTGGTACTATAGAATATACACTGAATTTCCAATTTTAATAGCACAACAGCAAACGAGCATTGATCAGACGCTCAGCTCCTTCTTGATTTTAAATAAACCTCGGCAAATTATTTCCTTAACGTTATGTAATATCAATTTTATAAGAAAAATCAACCAACATTATAATCCACATTCATCCAAATATTCACATCATTTTAACACTGTATTTTTGATTTCTTAACTCTGGACTCATCACTAAAACCATTCCATAATTTGATTTTCGGCGCTAAAACTGCTCTGTATTTAACATAGCTTCTGAGTGGAAAGCTTTCATATCTGAAGTAAATAATTCTTGAAGACATTTTATAAAAATGAAAATTAAAAAAATGAACAGAATCAGAAAAAAAAAAGTTGGTTGCAATACTACAAACTCTTGTTTAAAAAAACATAAAATCTGTAAATTAGATTTATGTGGGGCAAATAAAAAAGAATGTCTACATGTTTGATAGTTGTCTTCAAGTGTGACTGAAAACTGTCAAAAAAAAAATCTGTTTCATCATTAAAGAAAACAATTCACTGAATTGATCACCTCCTCACAGTTGAAATGACAGCTAAATCCTGGGATACTTGCACAAACCTGTGGTGTCCAAAAGTGAAAATTCACAGTCATAAACTCATTTTGGGATGGAGCTGCCACTCCTCAGAAGGTAAAACATATTAACTTTTTATTTTAGCTCTATGAAACTAGTAAAGAAAACAGTGTTTTGTTGCAGGGAGAGCTTTAAAGATTAAAGTTAACTGTCGTCTCGTTCAACATTACAGTTGGCACTTTCATGCTCACAGACAGCATAATTTATTTTCTCCAGGATCTGTCAGCGCCGGGCGCAGGCAGGGTGCACGGTCTCTGTTTGGGATGGCTTTGATGCACTGGGCGCTTGATTGGAACACACAAGGTTTAAAAGGAGGACAAGGCCTTTGACTTTGATGGATTTCTGGGCAATATTAGTCAGCGAGCATGTATCCCCCTAAGCTGTGGTGGAACCGATCGAGGTTGACCAAATAATCTGCCAATTCCCTCCGTAGAAATGCAGAGACGACAAAAAACTGTCTAAGTCTCTCAAGCCCTCATCCCAGAGAGCTGGATCAGCAGTTGTGTCGGAAAACTGTTAAGAGCACCGCGTCTCAACTTCCGCGAAGGTGGAGCAATTTCATGGTTTCACTTTTAATTCTTGTTTAATCACACGATCGTTTACGACATCACAGAGGGGACTGCTGATGAGGCGTGACGGCATCATTAAAAGACTCGTGATCAGATGTCACGGAGTTGGTATTGTTATGCAGCCTGAAATTACCTGTCACCTCGTCCCTTTAAAACTCCTATTTATTTCTCAGGTAATGAGTCAACACGGCAGCGTATTTTAATGTTTCAAAGGGTGCCTCAAGTTTGCCTTAAAACTCCCAGAGCTCACCCATTCATCTCACTTCATAAGGCTTCAGGCTTCCAAGTCCCATAAGTGTTGGAATAGATTGTGACTTTTTCTTTTTTCAAGGGATATAGTCAATATGGTTTATGAAGTTGAGGTCTCCCCAGGTCACATGAGAGCAGGACATGAAAGCTGATAGCGCAGCCTCCACTTCACAAACAAGCTGTCTCTACATCAAACGGGTGGCAAAGCTGCCCCACATTCCTCCTCTTTTCACTTCCAATAGCCAGCAAAGCTAATGGCCGCCGGCTCTCTCCATCTCTGCTCTCCACCTGGCAGCAGGAATGTGCTCGCAGCTGTGGCCAAAGGTAGCCTCAACCATGACAGCTCATGGCAAAACCTGCTACTATCACCTGCCACTTTTCAATTAGTGCCCTTTCTATTAAATCATATTTGGGAAATTGTTTTAAAATTGCAATTGGAAATGACAAGCCTTTTTTTTTTTTTTTCCCTAGGGCAAAGCAATTTGTTCGTGCTTCTCAAATCCACAAATTCAAAGGAAAACATAGGAATATATAAGGCAGTGATTGCTGGAAAACTCAAATATATGACATGGTTTTTAATTGCGTATGCATTTAATACTGGTGTTTTTGTGTGGCATGTCAAACATATTTTAGAATTCACTGCGAAACTGCAGTTTTAAATTATAACATTTTAATAAAACAGTTAAGCTGTTAATAACTAAAACAAAAATGGAACCAAACAAAACTGACAACATTAGCAAACAATGAATATTTCATTACAGATGTATTAATTGAAGGCCTTGCAGTTCTTTATGTATTGCATATTTCTCAACAGTTAATGCCAGAGTTTTAGTCTGAGTCTTGTGATTAAAACAGTGTTTTAGTCTTTGTGGGTAAAACTTGTATGAAAATAATAAACTCATGATATTAACACAACCTTGCTAAATGTAATGGATCTTAAAGAATATCAGGATATTTGACCAGGTTGTAGTCATTTTCGTGTTTGCTAAGTTCAAATAGCTTTGGCAGCTATCTTGAATTGGGTTGTAACTCATACAATCAATCAGCTTAATATTTACAGCCGATGATTACTTTTGATGAGTTTAACTAAAATATGTCCCGTGGTTCATAAAAATTTTGTGCTTGAAAATATATAAAAGGGTTGACAACAGGTTAAACTAACTATTTTATGCAAAATTTTCACCCAATGAGTAGCACTTGAGATATGTCTTGTAAACTAGTCTGAGCTACCACTACATGCAATTTTAACTAAATACATGTAAAACTGATTGAATTCCACTGAGTCAAAAGGCCTATAAGAGTGTTTTTGTGTTTTCTGAGGTTTTCTTGGCTGTGGTGACCATCTTAAACTGGACTGATTCCAGAAGGCTATCAGTTGTTGAGGTTTTCATAAAAATCCATTCATGAAATGGTTTGCGTACACATCAGAAGCAGACACGTGCTCATACATAGATGGGCAAAAACAATGTTGCCCTTTTGTTTAAAGTAGTCAGCAATGTTAAGGGTGAAGTTTTATTAAAGCTTCTTGTCGTTAAAAGCCTTTGACACCTACAGCCAGGTTGGATTTTCTGAAACTTTTACATTTGGTCAAGTTATTTTAACAATACTAAATGTCAGCCCTTCTAAAATCAACTAGTTCTGACCACATCATAGTCCAGTTTACAACAGTCCCATCTCTTTCTCTGCTCAGTTTAGCCAAGATCTTTTTCATGCTAAACGATTTGGACAATTATCTTTCATGAAGCTCCATGACCATAATACGGAATAGTGGTTGTGAATGTTGGTTAAGAGGTTTTACATTCTTCCAGCCGACCACTTTGCATCACAAGCTGTGTTTCCTGGAGACTTGCATCGCATAGCACTTGGCTATTATCCCCGTGGCTTATCTGTGAACTATTTTTTTGTTTGTTTGTTTTTGCTAACATTTGTTTTGTATATCTGTGGGTTTTTTTTTATCCCCTGCTGTCATAACAGATACAGTAAGTGATCATAAGTCTGTGAGTTTGTCAAAATATCTCATGAATCAGTGGATTAACTTTAATGCAATTCTCTGAAATAAATCAGTGTATGTATTTTTACAACTAGCTAACTTTTCTTGTCAACTTGTGCCAAAATGGTTGCCACAGCTAATCAACATTTGTACCATAAACACAAAAAATGGCTCCACCTTAATCAGTTTTACATATACCAAGCTAAAATTAGTGGCTTTAGCTCAGTCATCTCAGCACATAATCTAAGTGCTAAAAGAACATTCAAAGCATTAATTCAAGGAATGCTACTTTCATTATTCATTTTTAGAGCTCTGCTTTATTAGGAAAGGTACTTTGGTTTTTAGGTTCAGAACATGTTTAGATATTTGGGTATTTTAAGAAAATGACTGGTTTATGTCTGATGGCAGGTTAAAACAAGTTGTCAGCCTTGGAAACAAAATTGGTCATCAACTTTGTTTTCAAGCGTTTGATGCCTTGCCAACCCTAAAATTAGTATCTAGATATTTCAGATGTATGCACACACACTTTTATTTTTTTTTAATTTATTTTACAAATGAGGACAGGAAAAAAATATAATACTCAAACAAACTATAATTTTGTGCTTTTAGCATACATTTTTCCAAGTATTGTATTGTTAGTACTGTCTTATTTTTATTGATGAACTTGAGACTGTTAATGTGAATGTAAAGTAAATAAAACAAAAAAATTACAAACATTGCTTCAGAAAAAAAAAATGTATTGTGTAACAGACAATGGTATAATACAACAACGGAATTTACCTGACATAAAACATTGACAGCATTTTCTGGAATAATCAGTGGGACTCCAGTTTTCCCCTAAACAGTTACAGTCCACATATTTCTTTGAAATTAATTAGTTAAAATATTAGAATGACCAAACATTTATTTGTGAATGATCTGAACATCATATAGCAACACAGCAAGTAATTATGTCCTTATTGACTTTACGCAGGTCTGTAGGTGGCACATTACCATAGCCCTAAAATAGACTAAAACTGGGAGAGAGGGAAAAAAATTGTGGAGTTTGCTCTAAAGGGTTGCATGCTGGGTACATTATGGAGAAAAAAAAAGTGCAATTTTCCTATTTCCTTTCTAGATGTCCTTTGCTGTAAGTCATTTACTATTTGTGGAATGTTTATTTTCCCCCTCAACTTTTCTGCTAGCTTTGTAAAATGAACTAACACTGATACAAAGGCTCTGCTGTAGTTGAGCAACTATCATCCACAGCAAAAAATGCAAATGGAATTAGCTGTTGTTACAGCTGACATGCTCACGGCTCTAGGTTAGGTTAGATGTGGGGCTATGGCATCATTGTTTTGGGGTTGTATATGCAAAAAAAAACGCAAGAGTTGTTCAAAATTTTTTCGCTCTGGAATTCGTTTTCCTAAAATACAGTTTGGGGGTTCCTAAAACACCAATGTTTGCATGACACAGGGCTAAAACAATAATAATAATAATAATAAAATGTACAGCTCCTTAGAACTACCTGTTTAATGTAAGATGGACTTTTCTTTGTTTGTCAAAGCATTCAGTCCAGTCAAGCTACGGCAGGGAAGAGGTTTTGCCATGTTTTCCTAAGTTGTGACTCCACATGAATGCTTACAACATTATACAGGATAAGATCGTACTGTAGGAAGCAGAGCAGTGTTATTTATGTTACCTATCTAACCGGGACATGCTAAACAGTTTATGCATTGTTTAATTTTCCAGAGATGGTGTTTATGTCTCCCCTGCCTGTTTGCCAGCTGAATCATCTCCACAAACCCTTTTCGCCCGACTACCCCACTTCAGTCGAGTACTATGAGCCCTTACCTCCACTCACCCACCCCTTGCTGCCAATTTGACTGGAACAGCAAGTGCAGACTGGGCAGACTTCCAAGAGCCTTTCTAAAGCAGCTGAATATTCATCTTCATTAAGGGTATCACCACCCCCGCTTCGTCCAGGGCTCGATCTTTTTAACAAGGAGCAAGAGCTCTAAATGAGAGGTGGGGGGTCAGAATCATGGGGTCTGGTGGGAGGTGAAGACATGTAGGTTTTTTATACGTTTATATATATATATTTTTTTAATTTCTTCTTTTTTTTCTTGGCACTGTGTAGGCAGTCATAAGATATTATTATTATTATTATTATTATTATTATTATTATTATTATTATTATTATTAAATGTTTTTGTTTTGACACACAAGAGAAAGGGCATGGGCAAACTGTCTCCAAACACTTGTGAAGTTGGTGCCATTTGTCACTTCCTGTTCAACATGAATACAGCAAAATACTACTGAAACATCCGCAGCTGACAATTCCCTAAAAAAAAAAAAAAAAAACATAATTTTATCTCCATGACACTATAATGTTTTTTATTTATTTTTATTTTTTATTTATTATTATTATTATTATTATTATTATTATTATTATTATTATTATTATTATTATTATTATTATTATTATTATTATTATCATTTTTAGGTACTTATTTTGCCAGAAATTTTAAAAACTATTTTTTGTTGCTGTTGAATACTTTGTTAATCTACACCAACAGATAGGTCAATTTAAACAGATGTTTGTCAAACAAAAGCAAACAACCCCCACCTAAACTACTAACACAGGTCAGAGTTTCTAAAACTAATCAAGTGCCCTATAAAATGCAGTTTATTCACAACTTTTAAGAAAATGTTTCCTGACTGTAAATTACATAATTTTTGAATATATCTCTGCCTCGTTATATCAATAAAATGTTTAAAATCATCTAAAACCATTTATGTATGCAGGGGACAAGGTGGTAAAGCATTCATCATCGGGGCGTCCTTTGCCTCCTTATTAAGAACACACTTTTTTCTGCTGTGTAAATTAGAGCATGTGGCCTTGAAATTATTTCTCACTGAGCAATGTCAGACTTTGAATTTGCAAATGCAAAGAATTTATTTTAAATCATGATAATAGTAATTAACTTGCAACTATCATGTGCTCTGAGAAACCAAAATTGGAATCTCTTTGAAAATGTGTTCTTTGTGTCATTTAGATTGGAGTAGAAAAACCATAAAGTTGTTAGGAGAGCAAAACTGAATAGAAACACTCAGTAGTTTGATAAATACAGATAGATAGTTTGGAAATGCACACTTACCTCTAAATACTTTAGAAGCAGCTGTTCAGCTCATCAATGGATACAGCATAGGCCTACCACTTACTGCAGTAAAAGTCTGGTAACTAGCTAATTGTGGACACATTTTAAACTTTTTTTTTTTTTTTTAACTAAGATGACTGAGTTGAAATTCTGTTCATTTCTTAACATTTGCTTCTGGATAGCTAAAAGTTGTAAAAAAGAAAAAAAAAAATCATCCAACCACTCAGGCAGGTGAATATAATATGGACACTTCTAGGTGTGGAGCAGCAAACTTGAGATTCATATTAAAAAAAGTCTACTGTACCTTAACAAGCACGTTGCATATTATATAGATTGAAATAGTCTGATTTCATGGTTCACTATAATTTTTCTTAGCCCAAATATTCAGAACCATGAATCATAAAGTTGAAAACGTACTAAAAGTAATCAAAACCGCCTGATTCGTCTCTCATTTTCAGATAAAACTGTCATGTAAATCATTCACAGGTATAGGATGTTGGTACTTGTTACGGATGAAAAAGCATTTACTGTAAGCGACAATTACTGGAAAAAAAATTGATTTGTTCTTTCTCTTCTAAAAAGCCTTTCTGTCCATCTTACTTCAACAAACCTTATCAGGTAATTAACGTTCTGAATGGAGGCTTAATAACCTCCACATCCACCTTGTTTAAAGGAAGTGGAATTAAAGATGGTATCTGGACATGTAATAACGCAGGAGGAGCCAGATATCAGGAACAGCAAGCTTGAGCATCAGTGTCATCATACTGCTGATCCGGCACTGAGTCCTGCTCATGCATTATGAGAGCCCCTCAAGGCAAGTAAAGTCTTCTGACACCTCCTGACTTTTTTATTTCTGCTCTTGACAGCAGATAAAGAATAGTTTACACTCTATAAATAAGCTATGAAGTGCCATGACTTTAAATGGTAGTTGAATAGAGGTGGAAGGTGCAGAAAAAACAAGTGAGGTCAGTGAAAACGCATTAATCTTTCAATAAATTATATTTGTGTCGTAGTTTTTGGTGCTGCTTAAAAGCAATGAAGACAATGTTCTTGGTGGCCTTAAAGTGTAAATACTACAGTTGAAGGAAATGCAACAATATTATAAAAATGAATGAATCCTTGACTAAA
The DNA here is from genome assembly GCA_031762355.1 of Hypsolebias martinsi. Classification (NCBI taxonomy): domain Eukaryota; kingdom Metazoa; phylum Chordata; class Actinopteri; order Cyprinodontiformes; family Rivulidae; genus Hypsolebias; species Hypsolebias martinsi. Next base: position 28,319,264 of record JARVGQ010000759.1, on the reverse strand, counting down.
TCAATGACGAAGGAATAAGCATTGTCAAAACCATGGGTTCATTTAGTCAGAGTAGTGTGTGAGTAGGCAGCTGCTAGAGATTTGTTAGTGGCTTGTAATTGCAAGGGGAAAAAAATCAAATGCAGTTTCATTCAATTCTGATAGTTTGCAACTAAGCAATCAAGCCTCGTTGCTGTGACATTTACAGACTATTTCCATGTGTATGGCTTGTGAAAGTGTAACTGAAGCTCTGCACATTTTTTGTTGCAAACATGCACCCACTTTGTATCCACCTTGGCAACTGCTCCACATTTATGGTTGAATATACAGGTGTAGGCTTTTGAAATAAACATAAACATATTTGGACCAGTTTAAAAACCTTTTTACCATCAGTGATACCTTAGATCAGGGGTTCTCAAACTTTTTGGGTTCAGGGACCCCTTACAGGTGAGAAAAAGTTTCAGGGAGCCCCCTCATAACCTTCATGTTTATTAAATAATTTTCTTCGATTTGTCTCTTTAATGCAATGGAAATATCTGTGTAAAACATACTCAAGACCTGTTCTTTAGTAGTGTTAATACAAATTTAATACTTTTAAACATGGTGTATGTTTAATTTAAGACACTTAATAACATTTTGAATTTCAACTTCCAAAAAATTACAGTTTTGAGAAAATTAACTTCATCAAAAACCACTTTAAAACATTACCTATTCACATAATGAGCATAATAAATGTATCTCCACTTCTTCAAGTTATTACAGAAAACTGAACAGAATCATAACAGCAGTAGTCAGACCAAGTAACAGGGCTTCATTTGTAAAGCGATCGATGGTGAAACGCAAATAGCAAGTGGGGGAGGTGGGGGTGCTCCCCCAGAAAATGTTGAATAAAGTAGATGTGATTTCCTGCATTTTGGTGTATTTTAACAGGTTGATCTATTTGCTTGTGTGAATTTTTTTTTTTTTTTTTCCGGACCCCCAAGCATTGGCTCATGGATGCCCGAGGGTCCGTGGGCACTACTTTGAGAACCACTGTCTTAGTGTGTTTTAGAACGTGGTCATTTGGGGTTGGAGTCTTGGATGTTTTCTGTCACAAGAACTCCCTCCAGGTGTGAATATGCAGCTTTAGTGCTCTGGAATTACAGATGGGTTCAAGATGCCTGCAACAACACCTCTAACTATTTTGAGAGAAAATAGTTTTGCACAAGCTGCAGCACGGTGGAGCAGCTGGTAGACCTGTCGCCTTTCAGCGAGAAGGCTGCACGACCAAACCCCAGCCAGAGGCCTTTCATTGTGGAGTTTGTATGTTCACTCTGTGCACACGTATGTTTTCTCCACGTACTCCAGTTTCCTCCCGCAGACCAAAAACATGCATGTTAGACTGATTGGTAACTAAATTGTCTCCAGGTGTGAGTGAGAGAGTGAATGGTTGTTTGTCTCATTTGTCTCTATGTGTCCCTATGATGGAGTGTCCAGGTATACTTTGCCTCTCGCACAGTGACTGCTGGATATGGGCATCCAGCAACCTGGAAAAGAAGAAGCAGGTGGATGGATATTTTGCACAAACATCTGAATATATTCAAAAAGTCAAGCAGCACATTTTGCACAAGAAAATCAGAAACATTTTGAGACATTTTGGAGACTTCGTTGTAAAAAATGTCCACTGAGCATTTCCCAACAGTTGTTGCTCAGTGAGGTGCGACCATTAGTTCAAAAAGAATGTCTGATTGACAGACAAGTCGCCTTCCAGGGAGCCTTGGTCAAGATGGCGATTAAATATGAGCTAATGTGAAACAAAACAAAACAACTGTCGTATAGGAACTTTAAACCAGAAACATAAAAAACTATTTTAAATAAGAAGACAATATCTCATACTATACTATACCAATTTCTTATCAATGTAATAAAATAAAGCACACATTAAAGACGTGGAAAACAATAGAAAAAAAAAACCCCACATAATTCAAAACATTTTCCAACTGGTAAACAGTTATGTAGAAAGTTACTCATTGAAGTTTTTCAAAACATTCAAAAAAGATAGGCTTTAACTAAAAGAAAACATGTTTGAATTTTTTTTTTTTTTAATCAACACAAAGACAGCCTAACTTTGCCAAAGTAGAAGTGTCACAAACTGGAACTAAGCAAAACCTAAATTTGTTTAAAAAAGCAACATCTTTTTCTGTTGTGTGGACCTGGGACAGCATATCCAATATCTGAGTAGCAGAAAACAAGTCAGAACTGCTCGGTTTTCAAGTAAAGAGCACTGAAAGTAAATTAAGTAAGTACGGTAAGTAAAGTAAGAGCATAAAGTCTTCGAGCGAGAATAAACACTGGCCAAATAAATGCCAAAATACTATAAGATACATTAAAATCTGCAATCTAAACAGGTCTCTCTTGAAAATGAGTTTTTGTGACTCAATGAGACTACCTGTATAAATAAAGGTTAAATGAGGAAAAAAAAAAAAACAACAACGAACATCTGACATTTAATAATAATAATAATAATAATAATGAATTTAATATGTAACGCACTTTTCATTAACAAAAATCTCAAAGTGCTACAAGGTGCAACTAAAATCAATGTTAAAATAAAAAATGACATAAAATCAAGTAAAATCAATGATAAAATAACAAAAAATCAGTGATAAAGGGGTCTTGCTCAGAGACACCACGAGATGTGCAATGACCGGGGATCAAACCCAGGACCTTCATGTCCCAAGTCAGTTGCCCTGCCCCTACACCATTCTACTTGAAACTGATACTCTCAAACTGGAGTGAGGTTGTCCACATGTATTCATTTGAGAACCATGACCGCAGACCCATGACCACCTCAACTAATGGAAATATTTAGACTGCCATTCAGTATTCAACATTATGGACATGGGCGGACATAACTCTTTTAGTGGGTTCCTCAAATGAGTATCAGGAGACAGTGTTTGATACTCACCCCACTCCTCCTCAGTGTCACTCCCACTATCCTGTGCTTCAGCTTCCTGCATGGTAGATGCTGCAGATGTACCTCCTTATCCTTGGAAGTTTTTTCCATGTTCATTATTTTGTATAACCCCCTATTTTATGAAATGTAGTTAGCCTGTACCATTCACGAGTTTGTATTTTTATATTGTTGAATTGTTCTGTTTTGTGTTGTTAATAAAGTTCTAGGGAAAAAAACCTGGTGAGCTGCATATAACTGCAGGGAAATGGTGTTTACCTTTGGGACAAATTGAGGTTGTCGACTGGTCAGTTACTGATACGCCTACTGGATTCATTGGCAGTTTGCATCGCAGATCTGACTTGGTGGAGGCGGGATGGCCCAGGAGCAGTTGTAGCAGTGTTCTGAGTTTTAACGTTGTTAAAAAAATATTATTAAATAATAAAAAATTTTTTAAAAAAAAACAAGCGTGGCCCTGCAGCCCACACATCAGACCAGCCCACCGTGAAATATCCCAATCCTCCCAATTAGCCACTCCTGGCCTGGGTGTTGATAACTTGACGGTCAAGTACTCAAACGCATCTGGTAACACAGGTAATGCTATGCACTCCTGATTTTTATTGCACAAACATACCTTCATACCAGTTACGTGCACCCCTGATTATAAGTCATTTTTAGGAACATGAAATTTAACCTGTTTCTGAGCGTTTGCATTGTTTTAGAATATGTGTTGTTACTGCAATAAAACCTTTCTAGTGATTTCGTCCGTGTTTACTAAAATGAAAAATGTTTACAGTAAAAAAAACAAAAAAAACAAATGTTACTTGAAAATAAGAGATAGTTTTGCATGATTAAAGGTGACATACAAATGTTTAGACGTAAAAGCAACATCTACTACTGAACCTTTTACACTAATACGAAAAGTATAATGTTTGGTGATTGAGACCATCTAGTGTCCATAGACATGCACAGACCAACCAGCGCACAGACTCGTCCGACTAAAAATACACTCATGTCAATATCTACTCAAGGGTTGTCCATGTTAGAACACACAGTTTGCGTGTGGATGGACCAGTGGTGGGTTAATCTAATTACACAGCTAAACTATCGACTGTGAGCCTCTGTCGGAGGGCTGGATCTGACATTCAGTAAATGCCAGACAGTCACCAGACTATTAGCGGGCTCTGAGTGTTTGAGTGTAGTCTTTGTGCTTAACATAATATGCAGCCACTGAGATAGGGAAAGACCAGTGGCTAGTGACAATATCAGTTACAATGAAAATGTCAGTCCAAAGGTTTTTGTCGTTGTTGTTGCTTTACGAGTGTGTATGAACAGAGGCTTGAAGAATGAGAGTCCATGTAGATGTTTGTATAGGTCTAAACTTTGTTTTGGTTGCCCATGTCCCTCTGAAGCCCTATCAAAGTGTGTTGTATTGACCCACCACCACCCCCCGTGTCCTTTGTGTGTGGTTATGTTCAGATTGCAGTTCTACTGGGGATGATTTAACACCACACAATTGATCTGCAACTGCCAAACTCTGATAAATAATCCCTGACTTTTGCTTTCTGTCCTCTCCTGTACACTTCTGACTTGGTCTATATAAAGACTGAAAACTCTTCTAAATCCCTCTACTTTATTCTTTTCTGTCTTATATTGCAGCAAGCTGGATGCCTTCATCTATGATGCAGCAGTGTTGAACTACATGGCTGGCAGGGATGAGGGATGCAAGCTGGTGACCATCGGCAGCGGGTAACTAAAGCTTCAATTTGGCACTTAAAACCATTGATAAAGAAAGAGCTCTGTAGAGTTGCACTGCTCAGGCTCAGATATGGAGTAATTCATTTCTGGAATAGTGATGTGTGTCACCACTGTTGGCATTTTGAGTGACCAAAAATCAGTCTGAAAACAAAGTGATGGCAGCCAGACATCAAAGTAATCCCCTATTACAACAGTTTTGTGACTCTATATGATCAGAGACAACATCAACAGATAAGTATACTACTGTACTGTATTTGCAAAACTGGTTAGTAGAATTCTCAGCTGAACAGTTATTGGAGTCAATGATGAAGGAGTTTGTTAAAATTCAGAATTGGTTCAGACTTAACAAATTATCGTTAA
>JARVGQ010000759.1:27574626-27587985 GCA_031762355.1 Hypsolebias martinsi | reverse complement strand
TGTTTTTATTGTTTTTATTGATCTTAATGTTTTAACAACTGTTTTATTTTTATGTGTTTAAATGTTCTTGATTTTATATGTATAGCACTTTGTTGCAGCTGTGGTTGTTTTAAAGGGCTTTATAAATAAAGTATTATTACTATTATTATTATTATTTATATAAGATAAAGACCAACCTTTGACAATATGTTTATATCACACTGACCATGCAGACAGCCTTATTAGTGCTACCCAGCTTTCTCTACTTTTGTCATGTTACTGACAAACCTTTGTAAACTGCAGAAATTTTAAATTCCATTTGTTTTCCACTGAAGACCATAGTTTGTAGTTATTTTTTTACTGAGAGGTTTTTTGGCACTTAGGCTGAGACAGAAATAATTGTGACATGACGTGTTGCAGTTTTACTTTTAGCATCTCACGTACTGGAATTGTAGCATAAATCAGTCAAAGGATCAACTCCACAAAATAATTGTCTGACTCGTGTGCTGCATTTCTCAGTTTTAAACAATGTTTCTAGATAGCTGAACAAATTGAGTGCAATCATTTGTTTTAAATAAGCTGATGTGAACACTTATGATCCATGCACTGAAATTTACATATGACATCAAAATCCCATAGCAAATCAAAATTTCATCATATAGGTGCCCATGCCCTCATAGAATCAGATGAGCAAGTAAACTATTAAATGGGAATGTTGGATTGTGATTTCTGTCCAAGCTCAAGAACTGGACCCAAACCTGTGTCTAAATTCAGGCTCTGACCAAGATGAAGAATACATTTATCCTTGCTGTACTTTGCCTCCAGTCATCCATTTCAGGGAGAGCAAATACTTTGAAAATTGGCATAGTTACTGAGCTCCAGCTCTTCGAAGACATGCATTGCCCTTTAAGTGCAAACCCAGATGAAACCCTCTCTATGAAATGTTCCAGATATACTGTTGGGATCAAAGTGATGCCCATTTTTTTCACAACCTCTCATAAACTAAAAGTTATCTCACCATAATGCCGATCCTCAAAGGGAAACATGTAAAGAAGCTTTTCAGTGGACAACACCCATTCTTACATCCAATAAATTAATTTACTTAGGGACTTCACATCCTTTTTGTGCCTCCCCCCATGTTTAGATTTTATCCCTCTGATTTTACTGTATAATTATTACAAAAATATCAGAAAAAGAATCAGATCAGACTTTTTTAATGCTGTATCATTTGACAGATCATTAACTTTTGTTACTACCATCAATGACATACATACATTTACTGTATGTCAAACTTTATCTCCACTTCACACCAGACGTCAGTTAACACTGAGTGTATGGGAAAAGTTTGCTTGAAATCCATGACACATTTGGCTGTAAATGTCTTACAAGAATAATAAAACTAGGACTGAAATGCTTCAGAGGCCATGTTTCTAATTGTTTAGTTTACAGTCAAGAATGTGCCTGGTTTTGTACCAGATATGCACAGTGCTGTGACATAGCAAGTAAAGTGTAAAACTGTGTTATTTGCCAATAAAAAAAACAATACAATCACTCATCCTACTTTCTGTTGTAAAGATGTTCAATTATAGTTTAATTTCAAAACAAAATGGTATTTCACTGCAATGGCTGTATTATAAGACGTCACACAGATATCCCCTTTCAGAAATGTATCCAACAAACTCCAAGAGATCACATGAATGTCTCTGGGCTGCCTGTGTGAATGGAGAAAAAGACATGAAGTTGATAGGCAAGGTAATAGATGTTTACAACCTTTGGGTCCTTTTGTCTGAGTCAATTTCGCACATCGCTCACTGCTTCACCCACAGGAGAAGCTCCATCGTAGAATCGAGCAACACATCCTATGTCTATTTCAAGTTCCTCCTTTATGATGTCACTGATGGAGCTCGAATCAAATGCCTCAAGCCACAAAAATCCCCAAAATTTCCTTTTCAACCGGTCCCACTGGACTAACACTGCCCTGAACAGTGATCTCTTGCGTTTTTACGGAGTACGGTATATGTTGTCATTTCAGTTTCAGAGACAATCCTTGAAGTTGTAACATCAGGGACACTTTGAATGATGTCCTTTTGGGATACTCTATGTTTGTACCAGCGTTAGCAATAAAGTATCAAACTTCTCAAGAAGCTGCATCCACTCATAAAATTCCCTTTTATTATCACTGTATGGTACTTGATTGTGTCCTTGAACACCCCGGCTCTCTATTTCCTTAGAAAAGCTGCCTCTGCTGCCACTCATCAGAAATACGCTATAAAATCCACAACCTTACTGATACAGCTTGTAGCATCTCTGTGATGTCCCGGTGAGCCTCTGGAGCTTTTAAACACTTCCAACACTTCAATGACTTATTGCTTTCTGTATCTGGTTTGCACTGGTTGCCATGGATTGTTAGTCACTTAAACCAACATTGCACTCAATATACATAACCTACTTTATATTTTACTTAATTTAATTTGTGTTTTTAAGCCAGATGAGCTACATGAAAAGCCAAGATGTTTCATGCATCTTGGTCCTTTATTTGAAGTTGCCAAACCAAAGAGCTCTATTCTCATATGTTTTGCTTAAAACCAAAAGCTTTGTCAGTGAGAATAATAACAAACTGCCCTAATTATATTTTTGCTCCTGGGTCTTCTTTCATTCTTAATCCACTATTTTCTTGACTTGCTCTTATGTGTTAGGCTCATCTTGAATAACTACACCTCTCAGCAAAACCCTAATGATCAGTTCTCCGTCAAGTTACCATACATCAAAGACTAAACATCATTTGTTAAATGAAAGTGTCTTAATTAAAGAGCGTGTCAAATTTATGTCAAACACAATCTTAACGTTCTGCTATAATTGTTACTTTGGTGGTAAATGGTTTTGTTAAACTCGAGTGAGTTTAGTGCACTTGTATGAGTGGACACAATTTGATTATTTTTGAGTCTAGTCATTGAATATTTTGCAAAAGTCTACTTAAACAGAAAACATTTGTTAGATGATATTTCATATACACTTTAAGAAACTAGAAACATTATATAGTTTATGTCCCAAGACATAATTCAACCCATCTTGATATGGATTAACAATTGTCACAAGGACTGAACACCTAGATTGTAAGGACTGAATATGAACAACTCAGACACACAAGGGTCAATTCAGTTATTTTATTTATGGTGAATTAATAACCAGGAAGTATCAGGAATCCTGGGGAGCAAGGAGAAGGGTCAGATCCAAGGTACTGCAGTAATGGGTTGATCAGAATGTTCTTGGTTCTTACTGGTAGGATGACAAATGGATTGGTTCCAGTAATCCTGTACAACGTGAAAAGGTCCAGTAACTCAGAAGGGCATGTGGTTGGAGTGTGAAGAGAAAAGCTGAGGCGGACACGAGGAAAGTTCCAGCGTTTCAGGGGGGGTCCAGGAACAGGTAGGTCTCGGGAGGCACACATAGGCAGGTTAATGCTCCAACGTCAAAGGGAAGTCATCAGATGCCTTTTTTATGCCTGGAGCCTCGTCAGGGCTGTTGCTCAAAGCTCAAAGCTTATTACATGTAGAACATGAATGTAAAAAAATAGTCCTGTCAATAGCTACCTCCTGTTTGTTCTTCATTCTGATTCAGTACAAGGCTGAATGGGAACCTCATGACATTTGGAACTTTGTTAAAAGGCATGACAAGTAAAATCAACTGAGAGTTATGTTTCAAGGTTTTTACTCAGTTTTTAAAATAGTAAACACTACAAACTTTGGTGCTCCACTTCAGACTTTGTCTGTTTTTTGTCAACATTTTGCTTGATTACTTTCCCTTCTTAAGAGTAGTAAAACACCTGAGTACCGTCTGAGAGTGAAAATTACTGCCTTCAGACATTCTAAATGTTCCACGGATGTATATGTTACATATACAGGATGAGATGCAGTCTAATCATGATATCTGCTCTCTTCTCGACAAGAGGAGCTGACAAATATGTATGTAAATGGGAACAACCAGATGAATGGTTCTTGTGGTGGAGACGAGTCAGGAAAGACTCAGCAAAGTACAGAGTGTTTGTTCTATTTAAATGTTTGTTCTAATGCATACATTTTCAGGTTGCTGACCAAAAGAGGTGCAATGATGAGTTATATAGATCATTCTATTGTTTCCTTGGTGTTGGAGGTCAATAAACAACTAAAATATTTCTCATGTACAAATTATGGTGATTCTGTTGCCTCAGTAGTGATGTCACTGTCCCTGTGCTAAGGAGGTTTTGAAAATCTTTGGCTTACTTAAGAAGACTGTAACAACAATTCACAATTGTGAATTGCTTGAAAAATAAATCTTTGCACCCATAATGAACTTTTTTTCAGCTGCTCTCTTCTTCAGGTGTCGCCACAATGAGCAAACTCACAAGAAAGATTTGGCAATTATTTTATGCTGGGTTGTCTTCCTGGCGCAACCCGGACTAAAACGTGCAACCTAAAGATTACAAACGGCGGTACTGACCACTAAGTGACTGCAGGCGTTAAACTTTACACCCACAACTATCATGTTAATCAGAAATCCCATCTGTTTCAGAAAGATTTGAGGCATTTTTATATATTTTAAAACAAACATGACAGATAAAAATCAGCATAAACTGTGAAACTCAAAACTTCATACTAATTCAGAATTCTGTTTTCACAAAAAACATCCTTTACCTTCTAATTATGTTCTCTAATTATTCAATGAAAAAAATTATATATATATAAATGTATTCAGGTAATCCTCGGGTTATGATGGTCTCGAGTTACGACGTTTCGTGCTTACGACGCATCTCCCTTATTCAAGTTACGCGGTTACGTCATTTCTACGTCATTTCTACGTCATTTTTACGTCGGTTTTACGTTGGTTTTTACGTCGGTTTTACGATGGTTTTACGACGTTAAATGTCGTAACACGGCAGCGCGGCGGTGCGGACGCAGAAGAATACAGTACGCGGTGCAGTGGTGGAGGAATACAGTACTGTACGGAGGAGGACGGCGTCACTAGCATCCCAGTAGGCCATTAGCCCTTCATTGTGGCTCCCAAAACGCAAGGAGGACTCTTCTGACGGCAGTGCATCGAGGAAAAGGAAGGCCATCACCATGGACTTACCAGTACGCGGTGCAGCGGCGGAGGAATACAGTAGGTACTGTACGGAGGAGAACAGCATCACTAGCATCCCAGTATGCCATTAGCCCTTCATTAGCCCTTCATTATGGCTCCCAAAACGAAGATGGTAAACTTGCAGGAATGGAGGTCCGAAGTTTCCAATAGTAGTCCAGGGAGGTTCCAGAGAAATTGCAGGTAATGGTGGGCAAGTGGTGAAGGCAAGGAGCAGCTGAAGAGAGCACCAGTAGATCCACAAAGAGAACAAGAAGCTACATAGCATCAAGGGAACACAGGAGAATGCTGAAAGGTGCAGGAGCAAGGAGTTAGTCTTTGCCATAAATGCTAGGAACACAATAGTGGCCAGGACCACAACAACCAGAAGGTAGACAATGCACCAGTGTTGGATAGAAGCACCACTGCCATTTATACCCCTGCAGCTCATTGGGATAATGATCCACAGGCATGTATCTATTGGCACCATCTGGTGTAGAGAAGATGTAGGGAGAAAACCCTAGAACTACAATAGAATGCAACCTCCATCACACTCCAGTATGAGCACTTTACAGTTCTGTCGTGATCAGAATATGCAGAAGAAAACTTGACGTCACATGCAGCACACTTTGTTTCAGGATGTATGGATGCTACGCTTGTTGGCATGTGTGTATCAACTAACTAACTGTATTATTATTTGACATGATTGTTCGGCACAGTTTTTTACATTTAGTCTTGGCTTTTGATGAATAATCTGGTGCAAAATTGTTATTTTTGAAAGGGAGTGACGTACTGAAGGTAGAAACAAACTCACATTGATTGTATCACATGTTGCTGTAGATGCACATTTATCCAGGACTTGAGGAGTTAACATAATGAAGACGAAGAAACTGAACTTTTGTTCTGTAGCTGAAGACGTGCATGAAGTTGGTATCATTATTATTAATACTGTACTTGGGTCGATCTGCTTGCTCCTACATCACTGACATAAAAGTCAGGTGAAATGTGACATGATGTTCAAATTACAGTCAGTTTAAAACACAGGACTTGTATCTAATTCAGTACCACATTAAACAGACATGGGTTGGATTAGAAAAAAAAATCAGATTAGTCACGTTGAAAGTGCCATTAAAAAAATAAATAAATAAAAAAGATATGGGTTGCATTTGCCTGTGGTATGAATTTTTTTTTCCAAGGTCTGTCAGGTATCACTCAAGTTTCAGTTTGTTATTGTATTTGTATTATTGCCAGATTGATAATTCACCTGTTTTAGATTTTTAACTGAGACCATCAAGCTTTTTTTTTTAACTCAAGTTTGTCTGAGTCACATCTGGCAGGATGGGCCTATTTTGCAACATTTTGAAGATGGCAGCATTCCAGTTATAAGTAGTTTTTCTGAGTGGAACCTCCCTTTCAAGTCAAAATGTCTGCTATGAAATAAGCCTATATGGTCCAATGTGACAAATGATTCTTAAAAACTCCATCTTAATGTCCTGGCGAATAAATTCAGCACGACTGATATGTGAATTGACGTGTGATTGCTGTTTGCTATCAGTAATTTCCTGTCTGTCCCCGAGCCTGCCACTGCCCTTGGTCTGTTGCTATATCAGGCTGCAGAGGCTGTCAAGCTAAAGCCAACTATCAACACCTTATTATCAGATGTGCTTCATGCTCCCTGCAGCAGATCAGAACTCTTCCAGTTGTGCCTAATGCCGGTGAGAAGAGGCTATCTACATGGCCAGACAGCCTTAACAGGGACGGGTAACATTTAAAACCTAACCAAGACGATCATACCCAAAACTTTTCTTGGACATGGTGTACTGCAACATAACAAACCAAATAAAAGTTGGATCACAAAATAAAAACTTTTTTAATGGTCATAAGAAAACTAAAATTAGGCCAAATGGAACAAATATTTGTAAAATTTAATGATTGTAGGTTTGGGTGTGCAGTTAGAGTGCTGGAAGAGAGACTGTCCCAGTCTGTGGCTACAGCAAGTTTGGTAAAATGTCAGCAAAGACGTGAGACTTGTGCATGCACAAAGCCTTGGTTAACACAGCAATTGAGGAGACTGACAGACCCACACTTGGCTGAAAAGAGACCCTAATGACTTTTCATTTCCAATGTTCATCTTATCTGTAATTGTTGAAGGATGGATAAGCTATGGGTTGCAGCCTTGTCTTTTATAGTCAGAACACGTAAGCTCCACACACATTCATGCTGATGGTTGGAGGTAGAGAGGTGCAGCTGGTGTGTGGGGTGGGGGGTGTCTGGTTATAGGAAGGTGGGAAGTTAAGATGTCTTTTTTATGCCCTTAAGGGATGTCTGGAGAGAGGAAGTGGTGCTGGTCATTTGAAGGAGGTGGGAAATAATTATGAAAATGTTTCTTACGTCATGCTCTCTCCAGCGTGACAGATAGACAGGCTGCTGATGAGGTGCAGGGGCAGAAATGAAGATAGCGGTGAAGCATGAAAGCAGCAGGAGCCTGGTTTAGAGACATATGCTCATGGACTGACACACAAACGTAAGCACAGATAGCAGCACACAAACATAAACCCGTTCCTGAGAGCTCTGCTGTTTGAGGGTGTGAAGACAAGAAATGTAATAAAAAGAATATTGATTTGAAATTACTTCCTCTCCCATCCATTGTTAATAGCTTTTTTTGGTTGGGTGGTTGGTTATTTGGTTTATTTGTTTGTTTGTTCTTGTAAATAGGCTGCATAGCCAAATGCTGTTAGCATTAATCTTTTCATATCCGTCCAGTCGTTATTCAGTAGTAACAGGCTGAAGTGAGACAGTAAAGTGAGCAATATCGCCACAACATCTTTGTTAGGTTCTTACTAAGTCACTATCTTAGTAGGCAGCAACTGGTACGGACTGGTTGGTGAGCCAAAACTGCAATAAATCGGTAAACTTTTAGCTGCAGTTTCACTGAATTTTAAGTGTTTGTAACCAAGCAACTACTGAGCCATGGAGCTGTGTTTTGGGGGCAGTTTGTGCAAATCACTATTTTTGTCACCATGACCTGCAAAACTGTGTTCTAGGTTGAACACATTATATTGTTGCCCACCTCTTTGACTTGCGCAAATGAACTGAGAACCTCTGAAATTATATAGAGACATGGTGGTGACATTCCTGTAAGAATAATAAATGCTGTTTCATCTTTAATTTCATCTTATTTAGATATTCAGCAATTGTGTAGAATTAAGCTCAACTTTTGTGAGCTTACTCAGAAGCAGATAGAAAAACTGTCCAGAATCAATTGTGCCATGAACCAATGACTGAGGTGTATACAATTTCATTATACAGTGTCAAAACCTCCTCTTTCTTTGAGCAGATGTTTTATTTGTCTGTGCACAACACTACTGCAAACTAGTTACATTTAAATTTTCATATACAGTACTGTCAAATCACAGTGAAGTGCCAAAACAACAGCTATAAAACTACAACTACAAAAGCTACTTGGCATAATTTAGACTATGTACTCCTGTATATCGGATTCATTGTAGTATTCAGAATACAATGGTCCCTCGCTACTTCACTGTTAGGCTTTTGCGGACTTGCTCTTGCATGGTTTGTGGACATACAGACATACATACAAATGGACGTACATTTTTTAATGCACTACCTTTTTGCAGTTTTTCTTTCATTAAGCCTTCACTGTTTTGCCAGTCTAAAGAACTACGTTACCCAGAAGCCATCAGTTCACTTCCCAGAAGTCAACACTGCTTTCAACTGCTGCTTGCTGCAAATGGAGGGGAAGTTTTGCAACACAAAATCAGAAATTCTGTAAAGATAAGCTCACAGAACTGACAGGAAAGACACAAATAATTCTGAAGCTGAGCTCATCCTTCAAGTTGTATCTTCACTGTTGAGTAGTTGGGCCGCAGTTGATCTCGGACCAGAACAGAGTCGGACCAGAACGAGAGCCGCTCCTGTTCTGCAGATCTGTAAGTAAACTGTAGTAGCTACATATACAATACTGTACATATGTTGTTAATATGGCATTGATTTAAAAGTTTAGAATATTGCAAGAGTGTGGGAAGGGTTCATAAATCTTAAAATATATGTAAATACTGAAATAAATATAACATTGCTACTTTGCTTTATTTCACTTACTGCTGGGGTGGGGGGTCGGAACGTAACTTCTGCAATAAACAAGGGAATACTGTACTTCTTTCTGTAGATGATAATCTAAAAAGACAAGCCTTTAAGTGTATGCTGAAATTAAAAGAACTTCCTGCTGAAGGTGCTCATTTGTTTATGAATATCCAAAGCTTGACCCTTTAAGGCACAGTCTCTCCTTCAGCTTAAAGTCCCAATCTATCCACACAGCCTCAAGAAGCCACAGCAATACTGCTGTTGCTGTTGTTGTTGTTAGTATTATTAATATTATATCTCTCTCTCGCTCTCTCTCTATTGATTGATGTAAAATGTAAATGAATGTTCAAGTATATTTGTGATGATAAACACAAAGTAGAACTGTGAGAATCTGAAAAAGTCTGATTTATTTTTTTGTATTTCTTTAGTGGCAAACCTGTTCCCTGGTGAGATTTGTTACAGTTGTGTTAGGCTTTTGAAAGCAGTTACAAGTTGTGAATTGGTGATTCTCCACCTTGTTTGCTCTCTCTGAATCCAGTCTGGGAGTTATTTTTATCCCAGAGATGGGAAGTTTAGCCTGCTGCTTATTTGAGAGGACTACAGGACTGTACTGCTGCAGGCGGTTCCTCTGCGCTCTGTTGCAGCAGATGTCACCAAGGGAGAGGGACATTTAAGCTGTCGTGGTCAGACAAGAACAAACAGCCAGCAATGATCAATGATGATTGCCCTGCACTCATATTACCCCTGATATAATTGGATATATTTTTTAAAGCCAAACTTGATTTGTTGTTAATATTATCTATATGTTTTATTTGTGACAGCCATAGTCTTTAACAAACATCAACAGCTGTAGATCAAATATTTCCACATGCTAGCCAAGAACTATTAATTATAATTACAAAACCATTTTTGTTATTGCTTCAGCTTTGTTGCAGTTCAGTGTATTTATATTCAAGATAATGACAATTCCAGGAAATGGTGGCTGCAATGACAAACTGTCTTAGGGTGTAATATGTCCACTCAGTAATAAAACAGTTTATTATTTTCCCGGTAATGGAGTACCTTTAAAAATGTCTGGATTTGTGCTTATTAAAACAATGGAAGTCATTTTTAAGATCTGAGTGAGAGTTTATTTGTTAACGTATAAAACAAATGCTTTTGTCATAAGCTTGTTCTCTGTTTCTTGCTATGCTTGGCTCATGCTGTTGGGCATATTGTTTTCGTACTACTAGTGCTTAGTGTATTTTTAGTGAACATTTTTCTTAGTTCATATCTAGATCTTATTACTGTTTTTCTTTTACATTGTAATACTTTTGTTGGATGTAACTAGGACCCTGTGCACACAATTTTGTTCCACCACATGTCAAGTCAAGTCAACTTTATTTCTAGAGCACAGTTAAAACAGATAAACTGTTATCAAGGTGCTTGTGGTGTGTATGACAATGTGGTGTGTATGACAATTAAAGAACCTTGAATACTTGAATTTTTCTCCTTTCCTAAGACTCTTGGTAGACTAAAAGAGCTGCTGCCTAAGAAGCCACCAAACACGGCTCGATCATTGACCATGGTATTTTAAAACCAGTATGAAGACTTTTGATGATTTAGTCATGTGAAAGTTAAGCGATTCATACTTGTACTGCAATTTTCAGCCTCATATTGGTTTTGCAAAACGTTTTACATACCAGTACTTTTCATTCCCTCTGTCAATGACATTTGTACAAAACTTTTACATTCTTACTATATACATAAAAGAAAAAGAAATGCATTACACTCATACACCAAACGTGTATTTTGGGCAATATAGGGTGGGTTGTATATTGTCATAAAATGCTTCAGTCTAATTATTTGACACTAAACTGATCTTTTGATTGGACAATGCCCATTTGAGCAGAGAAGTGCAGCTGCCTTACTAGATTGTGCTAACTTTGTTTTCCCTTACATGGTCCATTACAGATAATTCATCAGACCATTCTTCATCACTTCATTAATTTTTTACAATCCTAACAATTGTCACTGACATGTTTACAAAATGTGCTAAACTTCAAACAGCTTTTGACTCTCAAAACAACATGGATGGTTGTAAGCCAGATTTTTTTTTTTTTTTTTTTAAAGACCAAGTTCCTCCAAGTCTTGTCCACTAAGATCCTTGATTTCACCTTTAAAATAGGAACCTGCAGCTGCTGGTCTTGTGAATGTGTCTAAAATCAGAATATGATAAGTTTTGGACATGCAGGCCTAAAAAATGCCAAGAAAAAGTTTGTTCTCCAAAAAGAATTAAAAAATAAGTCTGCAGTTTGCCAGACAAGATGTAGGAACTGTTAAGCCTTTAAGGAAGAACATGATGTCAACATTAATCTGTGATGGTAGAAATGTTCACATTTAGGGTGGCACAATAAATTCATGCACACAACAGGGTTTGATCTGCTACTGTGGATTTGCTCATCCTTCATGTGCATGTCGGTCTAATAAAAAACAGATGTAGAAAAGATTAAATTTAAAAGGAGTTGTGATCTGACTTTGAGCAAGATTAATACATTTCACCTTTTCAACTAATCCAACAAAGATGGCTCAAAAAGACCAACTGAGGGTTCTGAAATGTTACAGTAAAGGCACAGGTCTTAATCTCTTTGAAATGCTGTGGTACAGTGGGATTGGTAAAGGGCAATACATGCAAGAAAACTCTCAACATTTTGCAACCAAAAAGATTTTGAGAAAAAGAATAGTCGAAAATGTCAGAGTCTGGGGAACTTTTCTGCAAAACACCCACATGAAGCTATGTTTACCGCAGAAAGAATAATAGCTTCTGAGACCAAGGTTATACTGCTTATTCCCCAGAAGAATTTTACATCTTTAGGCGTTTGTGTGAAATAAATGATCAAAGAGTCAATCTTCTTCAGTGTTTTTTGTACCATGTCATTGTTATCTACAGTCACAAAAAAACAGTTTACTTGTGGAAGTGTCAAAAATTTACTTTTTTTTTTTCTTCCTTTAGCTCATATTCTTTTCTCATAAAAACAAACAGTGGGGCAAATGTGAGTCATCTTAGTAAAACCCTTGCCTTCTTAGCTAATATGATAAATAATGTGGACACCTGAGATTTCTTCACAAAAATCCCCACTAAGCTTCATGTAGTTTGAAGTAGGTTGATAAATGTGTCTTATACTCCAAAGTCGACTCATTAGATTGTAGTCTTGTATGATAACTACAGATCCCATGTCATATCTCAAGAACTATTATAACATTTGATTTTCATGCCAAATTATTTGTTTTGAAAAGCCTTTTGATTATCTATTGTCAGTACCTTAAATTGTGCACAACACTTTCTTAAACTGCTACACCCTACTGCTGGAATGTGACTCATATAGGATCCTTTTCCACAGCTCACGCTTGTATTACTCTGTACAGTTTTGCAACTTCTAAGTTACTGGTTAACTTATCTTTAAACTAGTTTTGAACACCTCCCACAGATATACCACCTCCCCAGAAGTTTTACATGTATTTAAACTAAAAAGATGATCAGTATATGCACATTAATTTTATCCCTTTGCTTTGCAGTCCTAACCTTGACCAGTCATAAGGACTTCACATTAGAGTATATCATTGGTACTGAAGACAGTTATACTCCCTCAGGTTGTTGATTTTCATAATATTGTTTGTTTTGCAACTTTGAAGTGGCAGTTTTGTTATGATGCATGTCATTTTTGCTAAATAATAGGGTCACAGAGCTTGAGTAACCAGAAACCAAGAATACAATTTGGAGGAAGAGATAATGGATTTTAGAAACAGGTAGGTACAGGTAAACAGGCGTGAGTCTAGTTTAGAGAATGGAGCCGAAAGGCATATATACCAGGTGGAGCTGATTTTCCTATCTTGACATTCAAAATGTGGATGGAGATCGAAGCAGAGATGGCGTTGAGCAGATACAGAACTTGTACTATTGCAATGGTTTGTTGTCTGGGTGTCCAAAAACTTCTTTATTCATTCATTCATTCATTCATTCATTCATTTCGCATCTATCTTTTACGCTACACGTGGAAAACCTAGTAAAGAAACTGAAAGTTAAAGGTCCACTGACATGATGTTTGAACTTTGCATAAAATGTCACAACATGTATATATCTTGTATCATTCAACTATGTTCGTTTTTGCAAACAAAATGATAAATATATGAAAATTTCATTCAAAG
>JARVGQ010000759.1:27446041-27457465 GCA_031762355.1 Hypsolebias martinsi | reverse complement strand
ATGGCTTGGTTCATGTCTCGAGAACCCAGACTTTTGGCTGAATGGATTAGATCTCGGGGATTTTCTCAGGCACGTTCTATTGGTATGGTCATTTTAATTTGGACATTTCGGAAGCGAGTGGACCGACAGACTGAAGGTAGATGTCATTAAAGTTCTGCCTGTTCCCAAAACAATTATGTTTATCTGACATTCGGCTCCCCCGACTGGCCTTGACAGGCCGTCTTATCTCAACACGCCTGAGAAGTTTTGCAAACCGAATATTCTTACCCCTCCCAAACCTTCTGCTGAGGAATTCCACGGACTTTTCAGAGGAGCCCAGCTGGATAAACATTCTGTCATCATTTCAGGGCTCTGGATTTGCCTCTGGCCGTCCTCGGGTGTTTACACACTAAAGTGTCACATTCAAAATGACGTCGACATCGACATACGAGTCAGCGCTCAATGAGGCGTCTATGTATATATAGGTCTATGCTTGCATTGGTCACATGGCTACCTTCTTATAGGTGCTGCTCCTGCTAGTAACGCATATTGCCACATTTTCTGAAACCCCCAAGTTAGCAAAATGAACAAAAACAAACGTCTTTGGCGACCCAGTCACCAACAAACCAGAGGAATCCAGCATGTTTATGCAAGAAGAAGATCAAATTCTGGAGATAAGTAAATGATGGCGGCCTTAGAAGTATGTTTGAGACAATAGCTCTGTGTTCTGAATTAAAGTCATGACAGAATACCTTGAAATTGCAACAACAGCACTGAAAACCCTGTTGCCATTTCTGACATCCTATCTGTGTGAAGCAGGGTTTTCTGCAGTGACAGCAATCAAAACAAAATTATGGAGCAGACTGGACATAAGCAACACACGTCAGGTGTCACTGTCTCCCATTACCCCTAGATGGGATTGTCTTGTTGCAGACAAGCTCAGTGTTCCCACTGGTTTAGCATTATGGGGAGTTGTATTTTCATGCACTTTATATTTTTTTTTGTGGTGCATCTTATTTGTATGTTTAACTTTTACTATTATGAACAGAGTGTGTAAATACCAGTTTTTATGCTGGTCAGATCATTTTATTTTGTTGTATATATCTGCCACACCTTAAAGGCCAGTCTGATAAAATATTGTCTGACATGAAACTGGTCCATGGCGCCAAAAAGACTGCAGCGCTAAAGAATCTAAGATATACGCTAAACACTAATAATGTAACATAATACAGTATATTAAGAAGCAGCCCAAATGATGATTTTATGATGATTTATATCATGAAACACTGTTCTTTGTTTTCTGTATTTGGCTGATTATGAGCTGACAGTACAGCTTTTAAATACAGTATTTAAGAAATTACTACTTTTTTTTCCACATTCATACAGGTGCATCCCCAAAAATTATACTGTGAAAAGCTCAATTATTTTGTTGATAATTTCAGAAAGTGAAACTCATATATTATACAGATTCATTACATATAGAGTGAAATATTTCAAGATTTTACTTTTTGTCATTTTTTTATGATTGTCCATCCATCCATTAGAAATAATGAAAAATCAAAATTCAGTGTCTCAGATAATGAGACTATTCCACAGCCAGCTTCTGGTACCTTTGTCAATGTGGGCAGGAGCCAAGTCCTGCTAGAAAATTAAATCAGCATCTCCATAAAGCTCATCAGTAGAAGGAAGCATGAAGTCTCTAAAATGTCCTGGTAGATGTTGCACTGACTGTGGACTTCAGAAATCACAGTGGACCAACACCAACAGAGGACATGGACCCAAACCATCAATGACTGTGGAAACTTCACACTGGACTTCAAGCAACATGGATTCTGGGCCTCTCCACTTTTCCTCCAGACTCTGAAACCTTGATTTCCAAATGACATGAAGAATTTACTTTCACCTGAAAAGAGGACATTGGACCACTGAGCAACAGTCCAGTTCTTTGTCTCCTCAGCAGGTATGTTGTCTCTGGTTCAGGAGTGGCTTGACTTGAGGAATGAGACATTTGTAGCTCATATCTAGGAGTTAATCAGCCGCTTAGGGTGTGACGCCATGAGTTTACAATACTGAACCTCTTCACAATATTATAATTTTCTGAGACACTACTGTACTTTTTTTCATATTTCACTCTTTATGTAACAAATCTACATAAGATATGAGTTTCACTCTCTGAAACCCATCCATTATCTTTGACCCTATACGAAAAAACATGCATGCTTGGAGAGAACATGCAAACTACACCCAGAAATGCCCCCAGACAGGATTTGATCTGGCAACCTTCTCGCTGAAAGGCAACAGCTCTACCAACTGAGCCACTTTCTGAAAGGACTGACAAAAAAAAACTGAACTTTTCCAAGATATTCTATTCTTTTACATGCACCTGTATTCATAAGTACCACATATGAACTCTATATCACGATATGATGATATCACATATGATAGGTGATACGATACGTAATGATATACATCATGATAGCGTCACAAAGCGTTTAAAGTTTTAAGGTTTCCACATTTACAAACACTTCAGTCTACTGTTTCTCTCGTTGCAGTTACTGAGCAATAGATTACGCACGTATTCATATCTTAAACCTCCAAACAGCATCTTCACAAATTTTATCTTACATGGCTTTACATGTTTCATCGTATAAAAATGATTTAAATTCTATGGTGATATTAGAGATAAAAGAAATAAATAATTATTATCAGTTAAAATTGATGTACGGTACTCTGGCAGTGAGTGAGGTGAATTTTTAAATTTAGACTTCAAATTAAATAAACATATTAACTTATTTTTAATTGTTTTATAATAGCACCACTCTATGGGAGTGTTCAAGTGACAACAGTGGGTCAGATTTGATACATGAGCTCTGTTTGCGAACGCTACAGCTTACACTTGAACACTTCAACAGTCGCCATTAATCTTGTGTGAGAAAGCCCATGCACAGACATAGGAGCTCACACACACAAATACTGTCTGTTTTTTCTCTTCCATTCACACACACCATCCAACATCCACGCTGAGAGCTTGACCCCCCTCTCCTGCTGGCATCTAACAGCGGGCACTACATCACTGTCAGTATCCAGACCACCAGGGAAAAGCTCTGGGCCACTCTCCGTCTTGTAGCACCAAACTCTGAGTTCCCAGTCGCTAAAATACTGTATGGCCAAGTTGGAGGAGCATATTGGGTGGGGGCGAGGTTCCGATTTGCTGGGCTTTTTAGAAAATGGACAGGTACAAATAGCCCGAGAACCAAATGGAAATCAGTCACTCATGTCTTTTAAATGTGTAAAAGCCTGTGAGATTTGAAGCCAAACACAAGACGCTTCATTTGTGAGTCCATTCCCAGCTCTATGGATTAGTATTCACATATTTTACATGCTGATAGAAAATGTCTCAAATCCTTGAAAGATCATATGGGAACACAACATCTACAGATGAAATGTTTAAACAAATGGGTGCTTTTTGGTTAAACCACTGTTTCTTTTTCAGACAATGAAATGTGAAATTTAAAGAACTGAAAAGCTTCGATGATAGCAGCAGTTCGGATCACCACTTGTATAATTATTTACTTACCATGTTCTTCAGCCTCAATCATGCTGCATCATGCATCAACAACAAGCCCTGGGAAAAGAGCAGGCACTTGCTTCACACCACATAGAGCCTTACAACTCCCTCTCAACAGTCCCTGCTGGTTACCACAACTTGCGGCACCGTGTCAACGACAGCCGTCAGACGGCAGGTTTGATCTGCATTGATCTGAGCTACCTGGATGCTGACACGTCTCCAGTGTTTTTCGTCTCACACATAAGTGCGCATACTCACATGTAGGTTGTTAAAAAGGAGTACGTGGAGGGGGTGTTGGGTCATTAAAACTCAAACATCAAAGACTCTCATGTAACCTGCTAAAGATGAAGTGCTATGTCATTGTATGTTCCCATACAATGGCAAAATTGGTTCTCTGCATTTAACCCATCGCACCTGGGATACATCCAGGTGGAGCAGTGGGCAGCTATTCAAATGGTCTGCAGTGTTCACTAAGATGTGTACAATATGATGTACCGGTACAAAAATTATTAAGATATGCTACTACAGAAGTATGTGAGAATGTGTGATTACTGTATTATGCGACTAATCACACATAAACTTGTGTCTACGACATTTGCAAATGCTAAAAACAAAGCAAATATATTAGTAAATTGTGTTTCCCATATTAAGGCATAGCTAGCTAACAATAGCCTTCAGTTAAAATTTAAGACCAAAACCCTGACCATTGCTTCTGAACAAAAAGTTCCTTCAAGAAACACCTCGGTTCTCTGGGCTCCTCTTCTCAGCCAAGTCTCAGAAAACTTTGTGTTCTGTTCCACCAGTCATTGTCTTTGGACAAACATTCAAAGCTACTGGTAAAAAGCTGTTTTTATCATTTGAGAAATATTTCTTAATGGAAGGCAATTTTATCCAAATCTGACCTGGAAAGATGACCGCCGAGATGGTGTGGGGTAGGGCAGCTGACTTGGAACCCAAAGGTTGTGGGTTCAATCCCCGGTCATTGCACATCTTGTGGCATCTCTGAGCAAGACACCTAATCCCAAATTGCTCCCCGGGCAGCTTCCATAGCTGCCCACTGCTCCACCTGGGTGTATCCCAGGTGCACTGAGTTAAATGCAAGAGCCAATTTCATCTTTGTAAGGGAACATAAAATGATGACAATACAGTATCACATTATTTATTATTATTCCTGTTTTTCTCTCTTCTCGTTTAGATTATTGTAATTCCCTTTTTACTTGTTTTAACAAATCTACTGTCGCTAGTCTCCAGTTGGTCCAGAACGCTGCTGCGAGCGAGGCTTTTAACGTGAACTAGAAGGTCTCACATTACACCAGTTTTATCTTCTCTTTGTTGGCTATGTGTCAAATTTAGAATTAATTTTAAAATTTTTATATCAACTTTTAGAGCTTTAAATAGACAGGCCCCACAGTACATCACTGAAATGTTGACCCCTTACTCTCCAGCCCGCACCCTTCGGTCTTCAGTGCTGAACCTCCTAAAGGCCCCCAAGACCTGGTTTAAAACTCGGGGTGACCTGTCCTATCAGGCCATAGCCCCCTCGGCTGTGGAATGCCTTGCCCCTGTCTTTTCATGTGGCCATCTCCGCTGATTCCTTTAAGAAGCAGCTTAAGACACCCTGATGCATGCTGCATCCTCAGCTGAAGACACTTTTGTTCAGACAAGCTTTAGTTAAATGTTTTATTTACTGTTTTTATCAGCTGTTATTGTTTTTGTTTTATTTTAAGCCCATACTTTGTGTTTCTGTAAAGCACTTTGTGATTTTATCTATGAAAAGTGCTATAAAAAATAAAGTTACTTATTGGTACTTATACTTTTTTCCCTTCTTCTTTCATTCATTCATTCAACATTTATTTACCGGTAGACAGGTTAATCCCATTGAGCCTCAAGGACTCATTTTCAGCTGCTCCCTTCTCAGAGATCACCATAATTAAGTAAATTGCATGAAGATTTGGTAATTATTTTTACGCCGGATGCGCTTCCTGACACAACAGACCACCGAGCTACCACAGCCCTCTGTGTGGAGCAGAGCGCTGCTATCAAGGGTGCCAGGGGGAGCAGATGGTGGGGGTTAAGGGCCTTGCTCAAGGGCCCAGAGTGGGGCAAATGAGGATGGAGTCAGGTGTGGGTGCTTCACCTTTTCCACCCACATTTTGATGTTGTCTGTCTGGGGAATCGAACAGCAATCTTACAATCTCAGGCCCACCTTCTCTAACCTCTGCACCACCACTCCCTGTTTGTAAACAGCTTCTCAGCTTAATATTCTGCTCAGAAACAGACCTGTGTTCAAACTGCCTCAGATTGTTCAAAAATGAACTGATTTGAGGAGGCTAAGTTTGTGATGCTGCGTCCTTGAACACATGAACGCATCACTGCAAACTGCAGCAGCACTGTGAAGGTAGTATCTCACAGGGCTCTGACTGTTCCCTGATACCTGTTTGCAACTAAAGCAAACAGCAAATGGTTATATTAAGGCAGCCAGTTTGTAAAAATCTGGGCTTATTTTACATGCAAAATCTGTCTTTGAGGTGTGCACAAAATGTGTTACCCAACTCAACCCACATTGTCTTCACTTTGGCAACCACTTCAATGTTCATAATTTAATCTGCTGGAGTGCATTTTTCAATTGAAGCAAAGCAGATTTGGGCCCTTTTGTGTTGTAAATAATCATTATTTATCATTAGCATTGTGTATGTCTCAGACATGGACATTCAAGGCTGTCACCTCTGATGTTTTCTGCCTTATGAAGAACTTGTGTATGTGTCAAAATACAGCTCAGCTGTAAAATTTAAAGAAAATTAAGATGGGTTTGAGACACTGTGACAACTCTGATTTTTTTTTTTTCAAGAAGTTTTTTTTTTGAACATGTTGAATACTCAGTTGACAAGACTGATAGCCTCTGCAACATGTGAAAATAATAATGGGGGGCTAGTCTCCAAAAGTTGCAAACTTGAAAGATATTACCTTTAGTTGTCACCCACTGTCCTCCATACTTGCCAATTCAACTCTGCCTCCCTTTTCAGTCAACTGACGTCAACTCATGCTTTCTCAGCTGTTAACTGTCAACTAATCACACCAAAACAGAAAGCGTCAGGTCTGACTCATAAGCTAACAGATTCCAACTGATGTTATTTTTAATGTTTGACCAAAATGACTATACAGTACCTCCAAAATTTCTCAACAAAATATGGTCTTTGTTTAAAACTCTGACATGAAATGTGGCAGGTAATATGCATTCCCTCAAAAAAAAAATAAATAAATAAATAAATAAATCCAAGGCTTTTATTAGATAATGCTTTGCATTGTGTGGCCACCAAAACATTCTAGAGGTGATGTTGAGGAGGGAAGCCAGTCCTTTCATTTTTGATCACTCTGGAAACAGTTTCCAGAGATCCTAATCCTGTCTAAGGCTACGTTCACACTGCAGGCATGAGCAGCCCAAATCTGTTATTTTTGCCCATATGTGACCCATATTGAATTTTTTCAAGACCATCTGACCGTGGCAAATGCAATTCTTCCTAATCTGACCCAAGTCTTTTTCATACATGTTCTAAATCGGATACATCACTGTTGTTTTTCAAGGTGAGGTCATCATCAGTGAGGTAGGGGTATGCAGACTGATCAAGTATTAATATTTTCAATACCAACTTCATGCCGTTTAAAACTTGGAACTCCACAGATCTTCAACTATAGAAAAGAAGTCCAGTTGCTCTGTCCTTTTTCTTTTAATTTGCCATGTCCTTGATAACTGAGAATCTACAGCAAGATATAATCCTATTAGTGTCAGACCGCATCAATACCAACAAGATGAGATTGATAGTTTAGTTTGTCCTTACATTCAGTATGTCACTCCTCTTCCAAACATGCATTGATGCAATGGAGTAGGCAGCAAGAGGCAAGATCAAATGTAAACAAGGGACCAAACAATCATGTCAAATAATAATTTTAATCAGTTCTGATTGCACAGCAACTACAGAATCATAAACATGTGTAGCATCTAATTTACTTCCAGAAGCACAGCGTGTAGCATGTGACATCACATCTGATGTCTCATCAAGGTCATGGAGAATTCACACTGGAGTCTGATGATGGAGGCATTTCAAACAATGTGAACGTTCGTCCATCCATTATCTTTACCCGTTTCTTCAGTTCTTTGTTGCGGAAGTCACTGGTGCCCATATCCAGCAGTCACCAGGTGAGAGGTGGGTATACTCTGGACAGGTCACAAATCCATCACAGGGACACAAAGACTGCGTTCACGCTTCAGGTCTTAAAATTCAATTCCAGATTTTTGCTCAGATCCATTTTTTTCCATGGTAATTCACAAAATTATTAAAATACAACCTCCATCAGACTCCAGTATGAACCATTTACAGGTCTGAGGTGACCTGACATCAAAAGAAAATGTGATGTCACACGCAGCACATTGTGTTTCAGGAAATAAATATGGATGCTACACGTGTTAGCATGTGTGATTCTGAAGTTGTTGTGAAATCAGAATCAAATACTGTATAGGTAGTCCTCGACTTACGAACTAGATCCGTTCCTACGCACCGTTTGTAACCCGATTTTGCGGTAAGTCGGAAAATGCACGGTAAATGGCGTTTTAAACACGTTTTTTTTTTTCAATGTAACACAAAACCAGCATACATTCTGGACCTTAACCATGTACAGTACTGTATTTCCAAGCAGTTAGCTAACACAGTATCCTCAACACATAAAATACTGCACAGTACGTTTCATAATGAAATAAAACAGTAAAAAAAACTGTACCTGTATCCCTCGCTGTCACTCTTTCTCTTTTTTCTTTAAAATCCAATCCACCTCGGTCAGGAGTGTTTACAGGTAAGTCCAACCAACGAAGTTTATTAGAACAAGAGCTGCTGCTAATTTTACAGGCTGCACCGCCTTAGAGCACAAACAAAATGGACTCCTCCAGCACATGTTGTTGTGTTCACAGAACAAGATGGATGCCAGAGAGGGGGAGGAGTCCACAGGGTCTTAAAGGGAAAGGTTTTAACACCCCACACACAAAGAAACGGCACTGTGTGTAGCTATTGAAAGGCAATGGGAGGTGTGATGACGTCACTGGGAGGCGTTCGCAAGTCCGAGTTGCCGCAAGTCAGGGGCGCCATAACTCGAGGACTACCTGTATTTTCTGTGTCACAAACAGACAGTCTAACAAAGAAATTACTTGCTTGTTATTATCATCCAGTATTTCATGCAAAAGGTGTTGTTGTGTTGTATGTTAAAGGTTACAGGCAAAAATGAAGTGGTTTTCATCTTCAACAGCTTCATTTCCAACAACATGTTGACAGTATAAACACAGCCGCTCATTTCTAAGTAAATGAGAACATCTGTCACTTTCAAAGGCTAAACAATGCGTTGAACATGTTAATAGTAATAAAGACCTGCTATATTTATTGTTTCAAATGCTCAGCAAATACCTTTCTGGTTCAACCATACCTTAAGTAAACTTGAAAATGTTTATGGTTTTCTGTACTTAAAGAACATGCTGTGTGACCAATTCTGCACTAACGCTGATTTATGGTACTCAAAAAAACATTATACTGTAATGACAAAAGCCTTGATCCTTTCCAGACATGACTGAAATTCTGGGTCCTCTTGCTCCTCGTTGTTCCTCTGTGGTCAAGAATCTTGGGATGTATTTAGACTTTTACAGGCCGGGGCATCAAATGCACTGGCCTGGGCTCTGGACAAACGGAAATGATCCTTCTGCAGATTCATCTATGGAAACATTGTTACGACTTTTACTTCCTCTATATAGGTTGTCTTCAACAATCAAATCAGACTGTGTCTGACCCTGGCAGGGCCAATCCGAGAACCTCAGTAAACTGTCCAATTAGTACTAGGTACAGGCGGTGTGCACAAAGGGCAGGGACTTAATCAAAGTATTTGACCCGCACTTACTGGGATTTCCTCATTCATGGGAAATAGTTGAAATCCCCGCTCCCTAACACAAGCAAGGTTCAGTGGGTTACCTGAGCCTCTTGGAGAAGGGTAGACACACGCTGATTCACTCAGTGTGGTGTTCATGTAGCCAAAGACATCTCAGGACATCATAGACCTGTTATTGCTCAATCTTGTGTAGCTGAACGCCACTTGTCCCTAAGAAGTTGGACGCTGACCGCACGGGGCCGCGAAAATAGTTATAATAGGTGGAGGAGGTCAGTGATGGATGTGAGATTGGGGCGAAGGCTTGGTGTGATGCTGATGCTGCTGGTTGTTGTGATGTTGTGTCAGGTGAGCTGATCACTTCAACAAAAAAGTATGGAAGGAGGTAAAAGAAGATTAAAGGATGCTAACAGAGATGAGGGGGAATGGTAAATGGGTGGGTGGTGGTGACCAGGATTATTACGATCTGGATTTAACTGGTTGGTGGAGAAAACCACTTGTAATTCAGTCCTTGAAATATTCAATTCAGGATCCTGCACGAGACATTCAAGCCCCTTCTCCACAGGCGTGGCTTTGATCAATTCTCATTGATTTAGCATCAGCCGTCTCCATAACCTGTACCTGCTCAGTTTTTGGAACTGCCTCAGCCGTGGTTCCAAGTGAACCGAGCTGAGCAAGAGATTTTGACATCATCAAACTGCAGCCGCAGTTTGGCCCCATGGATTGATGTTACTGGATGAGCGCCATTTTCAGTTTGATGGTTGCAGAGTGTACTTTTCCAAGCAGCCTGCAAATCCCATGTAATTCTATGGACCAGTGATGAGGCGCAAACCTTTTTATCCATTTTGGCTGACGAGCACGTACAGCATGAGCTCAACGGAGACACGGAGAACGAATGAGTGCACCAGGAGTGAAAATTTAGGAGATTTAAGAAGATTGTGAATTTAGATTTTTTTTTTTATATTAGGAGTTTAAAATAATACTTAGTCTATGTTCTTCCAAATATGGTAAGTTAATGTGTAACCCACCTACTGATG
This sequence comes from Hypsolebias martinsi, assembly GCA_031762355.1. NCBI lineage: Eukaryota > Metazoa > Chordata > Actinopteri > Cyprinodontiformes > Rivulidae > Hypsolebias > Hypsolebias martinsi. The sequence goes on along the minus strand of JARVGQ010000759.1, from coordinate 27,446,965 downwards.
TTCTGTTTATGTTCATCTTGTTATATTGTCCCCTGTGAGCCCTTCCCAGGACAGTTTAGTCAGGGCTTTTCCTCTTGTCTCACAGCCAAGTTTTTAATTTTCCCAAAGGTTTTGAGGGTTGTCATGGTTGATAGCTGCACATCATCCCCAACTACAGAGACACGATGATGTTTTGAACGTGAACTTCAAACAACATGTTCCTATTATCCCAGTTCACAAGACGGTTATTACTCATCTCGTTTACGCTAATACATTTTTTTTTAAAGCACAAACTCCAAAGAACAGCTGAATTATGTGTGCCAGATGACAATGACTAAGTGCACAGGGACATTATTTATCCAGCTGGAAAATAATGGTTGGAATGGCATTTTACACTGAGCCCAGGCTTCAGGTAACAAAGAATAAAGATCATTTCGGGGTAAACACATTAGTCCAAACATAGACAGGCTGCTATTGTGGTGGATTCTATAACCACTATGTTCGGGTTGGCACTCAGCCATTAGATTGAGAGATTGTTAAAGATGTACTGTATTCAAACATCTCTGAACAAAACAAATGCGTTATTATGTAACACATTTAAATGTCTGAACCACTTGAACCTACACATTTAGTCAAAAATCATTTTTCCTCTCTTGTCTTGTCCCTTTTCTTTTCATCTTTACAGATACTGAATGAAAATTTGTCTGCAAGTTATTTGCAACATATTCTCTGAGTGTTTACACATTGTGCAAGGTCTTTTCTTAAAACTTGGGAGTCAACTCTGTAAATTAGCAAATTATCCTTATATGAACCACTTGATAGGTTTCACAAAATATTCTTTGGATGTACATGTATAACTCTTTAACTTTAAATCCATTGCAGTACTGTACAAAGTCAGAGACTTATTAAATGATAAAGCTCTGTATTTATTGTATAACACAATCA
>JARVGQ010000759.1:27420889-27431468 GCA_031762355.1 Hypsolebias martinsi | reverse complement strand
TCCACTGGCCTCCCTCTCATTCACACACAAGTACTCTGTCTTACTACGGCTGACTTTCATTCCTCTTCTTTCAAGTGAATACTTCCACCTCTCCAAGTTCTCTTCCACCTGTTCCCTGTTCTCACCCTGCCTGCCAACCAGATGCCTGCCAACCAGATCTGTCCCATAAATAGCCCTCATTGATGAAACGTTTCTTCCTTAAAGAAACTTGTCCAGATGACATGATCTATAACCTTTTTTGTGATTTAGCTACCTGAATGACAGCGCTTACAACCATTTTTCTGAACCATTTTGGCCTTAGTGTCCTCTGGCTGATTTTGTGAGTAGTAATAAGTTGGCCATCTGGCCTAAAACATTTGATTGTTGTGTATGATTATTTTGAATGAATGGTCCATTTTTGCATGTGTTAGAAGCCGGTTTCTGGGAATTCAACAGGAGCTTGGCTTGAAACACATCACTGAGGGCTATTTGTGGGACAGATCTGGGTTGGCAGTCCGCAGACTGATGAAGTCTTTCAGATGAAAGACAAAATGTTTCTCCCTTAAAGAAACTTGTCCAGATGACATGCTTTAACCTTTTTGTGCTTCCTGCTTAATATTTGCTGCTTTCTGGATGTTTTCTAGGGCATAGGGTTAGACTTCACTAGTGCCAGACTTTAGCATTCCTCAGTATATAGTGACCTAAAGAGACTTTTGTCTTCAAGGAAATGTTTTATACTGTCCAAGAAAGTGGATACATTGCATCTAGTTACATTTTGCAGTAAAGTCAAACACTTGAAACTGGTGAAATATTTAATCTTTCCTTGTGGTTTTGCTGTTACTTGTTTATTTTTTCCTTTCATAAGTCAAAGCTTTCTCCAGCAAAGGATGAAAAAATGCTCCTGTCTTCAGTCATCCATCATCTGGTCCTAATTTTAGATCTTGAAATGTCCTCGCTTCCCAAACCATGGATGACCTAGAGGTAAGTTTTCTACTAGTCATCCGTTTTAAAAAGATTTTTAAGTGTGTCAGTGGTTGCTACAATGGCAGACATCTGTTTCAGACCCTCTCATGTTTTTCCCCTTGTGGCTGTGTTTGAACTCCTCTTCCATGTGGGCAGAAATAAACAGTTTGAGCAAACCACATACAGGATTTGTGTGTTTGTTCGAGTGTCAAAACACTGAAATAACAACAAAATGTCATTAACATGGGGTTGAAAATTGTTCTTTGAAAGTGTCTACAAGAAAAAAGGATTAGAAAGAAGTTTTATTTTCCAGATCAGCAGTAGTTTAAATACAGATGCAGTGTGGCGTGCATACAAGCAGTGCATGTCTCTGTGAAGTTAGGTTTCCAGTATTAGTCAGTGATAGTTTCATCTTTTTTTCTGAGTAGCTCCTTCATAGTCTGGCCTTCTGGCCGATCTGTCTCTACTCCCCACCGGCATCAAAGACATAAAAGGTATAGTTTAGTTCACATGTGACACATATATGATTCTGAAACAGCAGCTGAGATCAGTCTTCTAAAGGAGAGCCCTGCAGCTGGAGTTATATGGACCCGCAGCCACAGTGGCTCGTTCAGTTTAACAGAGTGAACTAAATCACAAGAGGGCAACATGACGGAAACAAAGGGCACATGGCTGTTGTTGCTGTGTATGGAAATTTTTCACACCTATACAATATACTGTAATATCTCTACTTTCTCTAAGAACGTTAGATGAGGCTTACTGATATTGTATATATTTGTCACCTTCCACCACAAAAAGTAGGCAATCATGTAATGGGATTAACCTGTCTAAATAAAGGTTGAATGAAAATTGTTTATATGTGTCTGTGTGTGTTTATCAGAAACTATTTACCAGTGAATCCTAAAAATCTTACCAGTGTTCCTCATTTTTTTAAATCAAAGTCTTTTTATTGATTTTTTTGTTTATTTTATTTTTATTTTTTTGAGTATCTAAACCAAAAAAAAAAAAAAGAGAACAAAACAAAGAACAAAAAAAAAAAAAATCCTCCCTCCCCTCCTCTCCCACACCGGCTCAGTCACACACAAAAATAAACTAAACACGCCTTGACAAGATTTCCACATACAACATAAAAGGCTGTCAAGTGTCCCAAAATCTTTGAACAGAACCCTTCAGGGTGTATCTATTTTTTTTTTCTAAATGAACATGATCATTTCTCTTCTCCAGTGAACATATGTTGTGGGGTGTGGGTCCTTCCAACTGCACAAAATAAGTATCCTGGCCAAAAGAGAGCCAAAAGCAATCACATCCTCGTACTTGCTGAAGGGCATATCCACAGGGACCATCCTGAACAGTGAGATGAGTGGTGACGGGTGTGTAGTTTTTCCACATAGTCCAGAGAAGGTGTCAAAAATAGATTGACAAAAAGTCTACAGTTTGGGACAAGTCCAGAATGTATGCTAGAATGTAGCTGGAGTTTGTTTTCAATGATTACATGCGGGGTCCAGGTTGGCTTTGATCTTGGACAGCTTATCTTCGGACCAGTGCAGCCGGTGTGCCACCTGAATTACAGCATGTCTCAGACAGATTGAGGATGAGTAAATGTTCTTAATGAGCTTTCACCAGATGGAGTCTGATACGGATTCCTCCAAGACCGTTTCCCATTTCAGTTTAAGGGAGTCCAAACTGCTCTTGTGGTATGAACTGTGCAGTGTATAAATCTTATTAAGGGCCCCCTTGGTATCAGACCTGCATTCCAAAATCTTATCCACGAAATGTTTAGAGGGGTACAAAGGAAAACAAGCAGTTAGATCTCACAAAATGCCTCAGCTGCAAATATCTGAAAAACTGTGACTTGTGGATATTGAGCTTCTGTACCAGCTGCTGAAAAGAGGCAAATCTACCATCAACATAACACAGTGAATGCACTCCCCTCAAGACCCAGGTGTCAAAAGCTGTATCAGCTACTGAGGGAGTAAACCTGATTATTTGACACAGGTGCCAGAAACAGTAACTGTATGGTTTCCATACAAGGACGAACTTAGTCTCTGCATTTAACCCATCCACCACCAGGTGGCGCAGTATTGAAAGCACCCAGGGGGCAAGTTAGGGATGAGGTGTGCTACCCAGAGACACCACAAGGGATGGAGTGACCGGGGATCGAACCTGGGACTTTTGGGTCCCAAACCGGCTGCCCAGCCTCTACACCATCTTGGCCCTTATATACAGAGTTACCGGTAAATGCCCTCCTGAACTGATTCCAAATCTTAATCGCTTAGATCACTTATATTTATGTTTTGTGAAGACAGATTATTGGGCCAAACATCAGACAATTAGATAATGTGTGATTGTTGCTTCATTTGTGTCAAACGTCTGTGTTGACAAAAACCAAAATGTTCAGTTTGTAGTAGTGGTGTAACGGTACATGTAGATGTACCAAACCGTTTCGGTACGGCACATTAGGTTCGGTCCACGTGCGTACAATTTTGGTCATTTTTTTCACTCATTAAATTTTATTAATGAGAGATTATGTGCCACGGAACTAAAATTCCTAAGTGTGTTTCAGCACAGCGCTATTATGTTGCAGCACGTAGCATTAGCGGCCTAGCATCTCGTTGCAGTCATAGTCATACACAATTTAAACATAAACATATTTATGTCTGTGGTTGAGGTCTCGTGTTTGGCAACATTATGGCTTGTTAAAAGACAAGTGAACAAATCCAAAGTTGTGTTGACATTGTTTCATGGAGATTGGATCTGCAGCAGACAACACATCTAACTTGTTAACAACTTGAAACAACATCATCTGAACGTGAACGTCTCTTCTACAAGCAATAAAAGCAGCTTGTTGCAAACACTGCTAACAGCAGCAGCATTTAAACAGCCTTCATCAGGTAAGTCAGATCGGTCCAGAGCAATAACACAAGCTGTAGGAGTTTTTAAATCTCTGGATCTGTGTCCAAATGTTGTTGATGCACCGGCTTTAAAGTTCTTGAGCCTCGCTATGACATCCATCACGTCAACACTTCAGTCAAAAAGTTCAGCACTTTATGAAAAAGCTAAAACTGATANNNNGTTCCGAGTTACGGCGGTATCGACCTACGAACGGTCCTTAGGTCCGGAACCCGTTCGTAAGTCGAGGACCACCTGTACAGTATATATGTTTCATTTGTGTATTCATTTGGAATGAAAGCTTCTTGAACCCTTGAACTGTAGAAAATGATTGTAAAGAGCTGGATAATATTTACTTTGTACACCCTTTAAAACAAACTTTATTTTGGCCTTAATGTCTTCATGTGAGCAAGCTCCTCCACTGAATGGTGCATCTATCCTTGTTAGAAAAGAAAAGTCCCACCAAGTGAGAAAACCAAAGTTGTTCAAAGCAACAAACCTAAAGCTAAGTTTGTCTTTTTTAATCCAAGAGTGATTTATGAGGTTTTTGAGAGGCAGAATTTTATGTTTCCCTTTCACCTTTGGCTGTGTTTGGTGTGGTCATTTACTACAGACAGTAGATTGTAGGTTGCACGGCCCTTTTAAAGTGGTTGACAGTTAGATCATCATAATCTCTGACGAAGAAGAGATGTTTGAGTTGGAAGGCAGACAAGTCAGCCTTGTAATAATGTAATGTTACTGCTCAAGTTAGAAAATAGAGCAGAAGTATCGGGCTTGAAATTATGAAGCTTTTTTTAAATGATTTATTTTCCTTATGAAACTGACTGTTTTTTTTTTTTCTTTAAAAATTTTCAGAAAATTGTCACAAACAAGGACAAAGCTGTTCCATCATATTGTTGAAGCTACATTAAACTTGTTGTCAAAACAGGCAAAATTTAACTTGATATGAAAGTAGATTTGCAAAATGCTATTTAAACCTTTTACATGCTTGAATTTAATCTAGTTGAAATATGTTGAGCTGCATGTTTTCAAAAGTATATTGAATAAAATGTTTTATTTCAACATTATTTTGTGCAGAACATTAAGTAATAAATCAATTAAAAAATACATTTTATAAAGTAAATTGTCTGTTTATTTGTGAAAATGTGTATGATTAATTTTGTCTACCTTGTTTTTATATTTAGCATTGTTCACTGGATGAAGACGTGCTTGACTTTTACAGGCTACATTAAACTGATTTTTTACTCTTTGTTCTCTAAAATAATCTACAAATAAAAGCCAGCCCCATGTCTGAATAAAGCAAATCCAAAACTTAATAAAGGACAATGTCACTAATTTGAAATGAATTATTTGCTTCATTGTCTGTAAGTCAAAGTGGTTCTCGGAATTAAAACAGTGATAAATCTTTTGTTTGTCTAAAGCATAATATTCAGTCACATTTGTTTTGTATCAGAAAAGGCTTTCATCCATTCATCCACCCCAGCGTGTTGCTGGATTTTTTCCAGTTTCACATAATGTGACCAACATGTCGCCAAACACTTTCTTTAATCCCTGTATTTAAAAAGTTTAACATCTAAAGGACTTTTTTTTTTTTTTTTTTTTTTTTGGAGTGGGGGGCTGGTTGTAGGAAAGGAACCGACAGCTATAATCAGCTCAGTTTCTAAAATTAAAATAAATAAATAAAAAATAGATCAATGCATGTCCACACTCCATGTACACGTGAGTGTATCTCAGGTGGGATTCCCCACTTTCACTTTGAAGTTAAGGGGATTATTACATGAAAGAGAGACATCAGCAGGACTCAGCCAGGTGCCATGAGTCAGCAGAGAGCCAGGGACTGCTTCCCATCCCATCAGCACCCTGAATTCCTGTCCAACACACAGAAGTGATATGGATGCTACAGAGACACTTTTTGTGATGCATTGTACAGAAACACAAATAACTTAAATAACAGTTTTTGTTGTGTTGTTACATATAAAGCTACTTCTTTCACCTTAAGGCCAGCCATAAGAACAAATCACATCTGCTTACAGGCTATTTGAGCACATTTCAGATGTGAGAACTTACATGATCCATTTGAAGAACAATCAAAACCACTGGGGGCTCATGTTCTCTGATCTGAACATGGTCTTTAAAAATGTGCTGTATGTTTTAGACAAGATCTGTCAAACTGGAAAATTGGGAGGTTTTAGGGTGTTAAAAACATTAGCAAAAATGCTACCACTGCTGGTTTCTAGAACTCTCTGTCTGTCCATCCATCCATCCATCCATCCATCCATCCATCCATCCATTATCTCTTACCTGCTTCTTCCTTTCCGGGCCACAGGGGTGCCCGTACCCAGCAGTCACTGTGTTAGAGGAGGAGGACACCCTGGACAGGTTGCAATTCCATCTCAGGGACACAAAAAGACAAACAAGACAAACAACCATTCACTCTTGCTCACATCTACAGGGACAATTTAGAGTTGCCAATCAGCCTAACATGCATGTTTTTGGTCTGTGGGAGGAAATTGGAGTACCCAGAGAAAATGCATGGAGAGAACATGCAAACCCCCCGGCTGTAGGAACCCAGACAGTATGGACTGAAGCGAGACAAACTCGAAAACATAGTAAAGTTAACAGTGCTTTATTTACATATACCAAAATATACAAGGGAGGATCGGGAATCCAGGAGGACAAGGCGAGGGGTCAGGTTGGTGGAGCTAAGAAGATAGTGAGTAATGTGATTTATTTCTTTACAGATGGTGTTATGGAACGTAGGGATGAGGGTCCAAAGGGGTTCCAGCATGAGAGAAGGAGGTGTAGAAGGGGAGTCACATGTGTGGCTGGCAAGTGGTTGGAAGGTGGAGGAGATGGTTGAGGAAGTCCACAAGGATTCCAGGGTTTTTCTCAGAGGAGTTGAGGATCACAGGCATCAAGACTGTAACAGGAAGAGAGGACAAGGTAAGTCTTAAATACTCTGTAAATCACACGTAGAGGTTAGAAGCAAAAATACTGATAGGCATGTAATGCTCCAGCGGGGAGTAGAGTTCTTCTGCAGCTTTATATGCCCCCTGGCGCTCATCAGGGGAATGGACCACAGGTGTGGCTGATTGGTCACTTGGGCCTACAGAGGCTGCAGAAAAACCAAATTCCCACACCCCCGGCCAGGATTCAATCCGACTACCTACTCACTGTGAGTCAACAGCTCTACCAACTGTGCTACCATGCCACCCTTTAACTCCCTACAACTCAACATCATTTTAATTTTATTCAAACATCTGCTGCTCTAATGAAAAATCTGTTTTTATTCTTTTTGCATTATTTATTCTGTATTTGGATGTGCTCGTCCTCTGGCATTAAAATGGTGCTGCAGCATCCTCCACACACTTGCACATCAATCTCTATTGAATCTCTACTGAGCGCCCCCCCCCAAAAAAAAAAAAATCACCTATTCTGAAGCAGGAATTAGATCCATAAGATCTACAAACAGTTAATGCTGGCAGTGTGGAAAAAAAAAAAAAAACAAGATTTCAAATTGTAATGAAGACAGTGAGTGAGGCCCCTGTGGTCCAAAAGCACTAAAGTTTAGATGCCAAGTTTGAGATGAACTCATCTGACAAGTGCTGTCCTGCTACATTAAGGAATTTATATTCTACTTCATAATTCTGCAGTAAATAGGCAGAGGCATGGGTCAGACTGGCTGCAGTTGTTCTACAGTTAAAGACTGGATTGCATGACTGATGATTGGCTCTTCAACCAACTGAACCATGATTTCCTTATTTTGAGCAGCTATCAAATACAGAGCTCCATGACCTAAAAGGAGCTAAAGAGCTTGAGTTACTCCTCTTTGTTTTAGTGAATTATCTACTTTAGCTGCCAGGAAAAACATAAGACTGAACGTTACAAGGTGCTTCCTCAAACGTGCTGCACATCAAAGTTCCTCTCTGTCAGAGCCTGGACTCATCTGATCTGACACTCATCCATCTCTGCATGTGATGCACAGCTTGAGCTTGTTCAGCAGCCAAGCAGAAGAAGTCTCTAACCGTGCTGAAGGGGCTGGTCAGAGAAAAGCTTTAATACGCTGTTTATTTCTCTTTTATATACAGCGTAGTAGTGCTATAACGTTTCAGTTTATGTGTTTGATTTCCCTCTTAATCACTTACAGATGCCTCGTTCTCCAATACCTTTGTTTATAAGCCTGGTGTTTATTGTTTGTTTGTTTGTTTGTCTGTTTGTGTTTTATCCATTTTTAAAAACAAGGCAGAGAGGTTACGAACTGAAGAAATGAATGATGAAACAATAAGTATGGTGATGACAACAGGAAGACATTCAAAATCAGGATTTGGACATTCAGTAGTCACTATAGTCGCTTGTTTATTAGGGTTTAGAAACACTTCCCATTCTTGCAATGTTCTAAACTCTTAAACCTACGTCATTTTAACGACATACGTACAGTACTGTATATGTAGCTACTAAATTTTACTTACCATCTCTGCAGAACAGCAGCGGTTCGGTTCTGCTCTGACTTGGCTCCGTTTCTGCAGACCTACCCTGCCAGTTCTGGTCAGTTCTCTGGCTCAGGTTAGTTTGCTTTGGGCTCTGGGTGGAGCACCTGACCTTCGGCGGTGCCCACTCAGAAGTACTCGTGGGCCGGCTATTAGCTCTCAAGAGTCACAGATGGGTCTGGAGGTCTGGTTCTGTGCAGACCTTGAGGGGGAGGGGGGGAGGAGGCAGACCTTCAGGTGGCCAGCGTTTGACCGGTGGTCCAATTGAATGGTCCGAGAAATGAAAAAAATCCTGGTGGGCTCCAGATGGATTTCTAAAACTTTAGCGGCATGCATCTGCACTCGGAGGACCACATGGGTAGTCTAGCAGCTCTCTAGCTTCTCTGATGGGTCTGTAGGGTTCTGGTTCAGTTCGGTGGGTTCCATGCAGCTCTCTGCATCCGCTGGGCGCCCAAAGTCACTAACAAGCGCCAAACTTTTTCCAGTCAGGTCAAAACTTTCCTTGTAGTATTTCAGCAGAAGACAATGGGGCTTCTGGGTGGGGAACTGTTGGCTTCTGGGAAATGTAGTCGTTATGAGCAGAAATACAGTGTGGGTTTATTGAATGGCAGTAAATATTGTGAGTCGCAGGTTGTGGTTTTTTGGGCTTGTTTTGAATGTGACGTTGCTTATTAGGGCTTGACTTTCTTTCCGAGTGAAACTAGTTGATTATCTCCCAGCTCTGCCCAATAAAGCAAAAGACGAGTGGTAGTAGTAGTTTGTCCCTTCCACACCCCTGTTTCCTGTTCATCGCTCCCGCCCAAGTTGGCGAGACAACAGGTGCACACATAGACATACATAAACATATAAAAATACGTCTGTGGGTGCGCACAGACGGATTTGTATATAGTCGACCACTCATACTGTGGCCGACCACTAGGGGGCTCCACTCACACACAATGTCAGTATGTTTTGTTTTTTAAAATTAGTAGAAAAAAATTACGTACGCAAAATGTATTTTTATCAGAGCTTAAAAGTATGTTATTCAAAGTGCTTATCATATTTTTGCTGTTATGTGTAATGCCATAATAAAATGTATATTTATACTGTTTATAAAAATGACTTGTTTTACACAATGTGGTGGGTTGCCAGTTGCGCTTGTTCTGGGCTTGTTTTCGTAGAGCTGGTTGCTTGTTTTGGGCTTGTTTTCATAGAGCTGGTTGCTTGTTTCTGCTGTGAGGTCTGGCAACACTGGCACCCTCATTTGCCTCACTCTGGGCCCTTGAGCAAGGCCCTTAACCCCCACCATCTGCATCCAAACAGGTCTCTCTTGAAAATGAGTTATTGTGACTCAATGAGACTACCTGTATGAATAATGGGTAAATAAAATAAAATAAAAAATGTAGGAAATTAATATCATATGACTGATCTATATCCACCATAAGTTACTTTCAAAGGGGCTGCAGTAGCTTGGTGGTCAGTGCTGCAGTCTTGTAATGTTGAGGTTGCGCGTTTGAACCCAGGTTGCATCAGAAAGGGCATCCAGTGTAAAAAAAATTGCCAATTCTTTCATGTGAGTTCACTTGCTGTGGCAACGCCTGAAGAAGGGAGCAGCCAAAACAAACATAACATATTTTCAGTATTAAAACTGATTCCACTAACAAAAAGAATAAAAAGAAAAAAGAATAAGCTGAGTAATGTAGTTTCATAAAGAAAATACATTTTAAAACAGGATGGGAAATAGACATTTTCCTCCAGAGTCAGTTTGCTTTTCAGTGTAAGTTGCTGTGTTGACACATCCAGGTAACTTTTATTATTCACCAGCCAATAAACATTACCAAACGATTATAATCTTTTCTGACACTGAGCTCCTGACTTTGGTGTCTTTCTTTCTTTGATAATGGTTTAGTGCAGATGATTGAACCTGGAGTCGGTTAAGTTCACACTGGCTTGAAGGTTTACTGATTTGTTTTTATTTTCCCATCTGGCACCGTGTTAGCTCTGTAAACTGAGCAGCGCAGTGCAGCAGAAGTGCACAGAAGTCAAACAGCATAATTTCCATCCTTAAATGATGCTGATTTCTAGTAAAAGCTCTTGTAAAATACTGAAAATCATCTCAAGCTCTCCAACTTCATCTCAGCCCTGCCCAGCCTGGATTACCTCACACATCTGTCTCTGTCAAAGCTTTTTCCTGTCTAAATCTGTTACAGTTGTTGACTTCAATACAATATACACAAAACAAAAGGAGCTCCACCCAAAAAGTTGAAAATGCGTTGCTTGTG